>CM054136.1:90265561-90278061 GCA_028751875.1 Rapana venosa | reverse complement strand
ACACACACACACACACACACACACACACACACACACACACACACACACACACACACACACACACACACACACACACACACACACACACACACACCAAGCCATAAAAGGAAGGAGAGAGAGAGAGAGAAAGTGTGCAGATGCCCACTGAAGCATCAGCAGGGAGGGCAGGCTGTGACGTCACTCTTCAACAGCAGGGTTCCACCCTTCTCTGGTTGGGGAACTGTCTCCCTTCTCTCCCCTGCAGTCAGCGGGCATCTGCACTCCAGCTGCCGAGAAACATCAACAGTGATGCTCTGAAAGAGCATGGCATGCTTCGACCTTTCTTTAGAAGAGGAAAGTTTTCCCTATTATTTCGGTGGTCCTGTGCTGTTTCACCTGTCTACATAACGAAAGATCGCGAGTTCGATTCCCGCTTGAAGTTGGACTTTTTCTTGTCCACTAGGCCAAGCGTGGGGGGTCTGGGATCTAGTCTTTCAGATAAGATCATAAACTAAGGTCCCGTATACACCATGCATGAGTGCACGTCAAAGAACACACCGCAAGAGGGGAATCGTCTTTGACAAAAGATGACAGAGAGGAAACCACTGGCATAAGAAACAAAGCTACTGGCCTACAGGACAAAACATTGTTCTTCAGAAACAAGGAGTGGCACTACAGTGGTGGCAACGCGCTTTCCCAAGGAAAAACAGCCTCAAGTTGACACAGAGAAACAGCCTGTAACTGAAGTGGTATGAAGAGGCAGACAGAGAAAACGGTGGGAGGACAACATCACAGAGTGGACTGGCCTTGAGTGGAACGACTTGCTACGAAAAGCTGAAAAAACGCAAGAAGTGGAGGAAGCTGGTTGCAACTGTCTACCAGACTATAGGTGAGGTGAGGTGAAAGTGGGATATGCTATAATACCGCACGATAAAGAACGATACAGTAAGATCCAATACAGGACATACTATAACACAATACAGTAACAAGTCATGTTCAGTGTGTCTGATACAGCAGTGTTACATCGTCATTACTGTCAAAGTTTAGCCAACCAAGACTTGTCCCCTCACATCAGCCAGATAACGACCATGATACCAGGGCTTTCAGATCAGGGCAGCTGTGTCTAGGACAGGCTGTTGCCTCCATCATTCTCTGTGAGGGAGGGGGGGGGATGTCTGCTATAGTAGCAGCGCCTCCCCATTTCAAAGCTGTCTGTCTCTTTTCTGGGACTTCCATTAGCATTTCATCTTCTATTTCAAAGCTGTCTCCTCTCTGGGACTGTATATTAACATTTCATCTTCTCGCCCTGCTGACTGTCTGAGAGCTGTGTGTGACAGACATGACCGCTGACAGCCTGACACGTGTGGACACACCCAGAGGGAGGGGGCGGGGGATTGGGGGGGGGGGGGGGCGGCAGAAGACGGGGGAGCGGGGTGGGGGGAAGAAAGGAAGAGTGACAAAGAGATAAGATCGATCGGTATAAGGTGACCATGTGACCCGAATAGATGACAAGAGAGACAGGCAGACAGACAGAGAGACAGACAGAGAGACAGACAGAGAGAATCGAACAACCCAAATGAGAGAGAAATGGAGACAATCGAACAACCCAAAATATGCTCTCTCTCTCGCTCTCTCTCTCTTTCGCTCTCCCTCTCTCTCTCTTGCTCTCTCTCTCGCTCGCTTTCTATCTATCTCTTCCTCTTCTCTCTCTCTCTCTCTCGCTCTCTCTCTCTCTCCCTCTTTCTCTCTCTGGTACCATTTTATATCTATTCCACAACAAACCTTATTACTGGTTCATCACGTCAGTTTCTGCTTTCTCACACTGGTCTTACAAACCTGGCTGATGACTGGCACGTTAGTCCATGAACCTGAATGCTGGGGAACCTTTTCTTGACCTTGCAGAGGCTTCTGATAGCACTGACCCTAACAGGTCGTTTTGCAGCGAACTTGAGTCTTGTGGCTTCACAAAAACCAGTATCTAGCTGATTCCATCACTTAATGGAAACTGCCGTCAGCTTGTTCCACTTCTTCCTTCAGTGTCATATGCCCCTTTATGTGTCATACGGCATATTCCAAGGTTCACTTTTGAGCCTACTTATGTATTCATTCATCCACATAAATCATGTTCTTCTTCACGTCAATTCTCGTGGATCTCGATTTTGGATATGAATAACTTCCATCAGTCATTCTATTCAACTTTGTTTTTGCCTTCATGTAAACGCAGGAAAAATATTGACTCCCCCCCCCCCCCCTCTCTCTCTCTCCTCTCTCTCTCTCTCTCTCTCTTCTCTCTCTCTCTCTCTCTTTTCTCTCTCTCTCTCTCCTGGATACTAGTAGCTTCCATCATTCGTTCCATTCTAGTTTAGCTTGTGCCTTCCTGCAGGAGACTACTGACCCACTGGATCAGCGATGTGACAGGTCTCTGCTGACACTGGGCCTACAGAAGGACACTGGGTGCTGGTAACCAGGAGGGAGAGGAGACAGACTACACTTGCCACCCTTCCTTTCATCTTTGACAGGGATCGGGGAATCAGAGAATTTCAGCTCTCTGGCAGATGTATTATCACTCCTTTCTGTATGAAGCACCTCATCACTGTGTGAACTATGGCTTCCTGACCGACAAACCCAGCTGTGTTAAAGAGACATTGTCTTTTAAAATTTATTATTATATATTTTATATATATATATATAATATATATAATATATATTTATATATATATTATTATATATATATTTATATATATCGAGGATAATGGAATAAGCACTCATGTCTTTTTTACATCCATCCCGTGTGTATGCGGTTTTGTAATTTTGTCATCTGTTCCACCGCACACAATGGACTACTCTTTCGAAAAGCGGAACAGGATTTAACGTGTACGCAAGATGTTCTGCATGCGTTCGCACACGGGGCCTCGGTTTATAATCTCATCTCAACGCCAGAAAATTTTACATCGGTATTCAACACATGTCGCTCGTGTTTCGTCAATGTATCAAGGTTTTTATCGATATGTTTTCAACTTTCAATAAAAGCTGTAAAAGTTTTAACCTTTATGGACAAAAGTTTTCTAAGTTAAAAATTGTTTGACTATAAAACATGCACACAGTGTACAGAAAGATACTTCAGCAAAATTAGTTCTTGGATCAACCCCACACGCCTTTCAATGACACTTCCCCCAAACCCTCTCTGGCTTGTTAAAAGAGATAATACTGTCAACCTCATTTCAGTAAAGGTGAAATGCAATGAAGCTTGTCATGTTCTGGAAATCAGCAGCAGAAAACGATTCCAGTAACTGAAGGTACTTGCTGATGTTCCCCTTGTTATGAAATGAGAAATTTCACTTCACAACTTCCTGGGCTACAAATAGGATTACATCACATTGTAGTTGCGGAAAGGAAGTGCTGAAAAACTTATCTCCACAAAAAAACAAGAAAAATGTGGAATTTCTTTGACGGTTATAGTGTAGCGCCATTGATGAACATGCAGTGCACTTCTTTTTCTTCTCTAGTTTTGTAAACCTGTCAGCACATACATACATACCTATCGTGAACACGTACACATGCCTCGACCACATCCATGTCTGATATCTCACTACGTGGGAGAGAGAGAGAGAGAGAGAGAGAGAGAGAGGAGAGAGAGAGAGAGAGAGAGAGAGAGAGAGAGAGAGAGAGAGAGAGAGAGAGAGAGAGAGGAGAGAGAGAGAGAGAGAGAGAGGAGAGAGAGAGAGAGAGAGAGAGAGGGAGGAGGGAGAGGAGAGACAAACAGGGCAGACAGTCAGTCAGTAAGACAGACAGACAGTCAATCAGTCAGACAGACAGACAGACAGACAGACAAAGATGTAGAGAAAAGGACGGTGTGTAAGGAGAGGAAGGGAAGGAACAGACAAGAATCAGAGAGAGAGAGGAGAGAAAGAAAGAAAGAACAGAGACAGCAAAAGCACACACACACACGCACACACTCACATGCATAAACGAGGCGGATTCACTCCCGTTCTCAGTGTTCAGAAAACATGCTGTTTCAATTCCAGGAAAACCAACAGATATATCACAGAGCATAATTATCATCACATCAGCCAAAAAAGTTGCAGAGACTATATTTCATCATACTGCAACATCACAAAAAAGACTCAAGTTGATGAATAATTGATTTCAAAACACCAAATCTGGCAAAACAGCATGCAAACAAAAAGATAAAAACGTTTCGGCATTAATATTGCCTTAGAAAATCACTACCACATGCGGTGTTAAAACCTGAAAAACACAGTGAGCATCTGAAAGTAAATGATGTAGAGCTGAGGGGTGGAGCCCCTAAACCAAGGAACCAGCTATCAATAAAGGAATGAAGTCAGGCTCTTATGTAGCTTTGTGCGTGCCTATTGCAGTCAATATGAATTTAGCTGGTTCATTATTGTAGTCAATATCAATTTAGCTGGCTTCTGTATTGCAGTAAACATCAATTTACGTGGCTTTCATATTGCAGTCAACATCAATTTAGCTGGCTTATGTATTGTAGTCAACATCAATTTAGCTGGTTTCTGTATTGCAGTCAGCATCAATTTAGCTGGCTTCAATATTGCAGCCAACATCAATTTAGCTGGCTTCTGTATTGTAGTCAACATCAATTTAGCTCGCTTCTGTATTGCAGTCAGCATCGATTTAGCTGGCTTCAATATTGCAGTCAACATCAATATAGCTAGCTTCAATATTGCAGTCAACATCAATTTAGCTGGCTTTAATATTGCAGTCAACATCAATTTAGCTGGCTTCAATATTGCAGTCAACATCAATTTAGCTGGCTTTAATATTGCAGTCACTATCAATTTAGCTGGCTTCAATATTGCAGTCAACATCAATTTAGATGGCTTCAATATTGCAGTCAACATCAATACAGCTGGCTTCAATATTGCAGTCAACATCAATACAGCTGGCTTCAATATTGCAGTCAACATCAATACAGCTGGCTTGAACACAGCTTGGGCAGGGGAGACAACAGCGGAGCCAGGCCATGAACGTGGCCTCCCTCTGTGCCTGCAACACCTGTGGTACAGACTGCCATGCAGGATGGGTCTGCTGAGCCGCTGCCCACGCTGCTGTTGTTCCCGACAAGACTGCAGTGACTAAACAAGCCCTTGTGTCCACAGACAGAAGGGGCCTAGTACGTCTGACACAGCTTAGAATGTCTTCATCAGTATCAGCAATGTTGCACTTTCTGTAATTTTTTACTTTTTAAAAAAACTTTTGCTTGGATTTTCTTATGGACTTCTTGTAATCTTGGCACAGTAGGCCAATAGATGGATACAGCTCACAACTGCAGTCATGTTAAACAACACATGCAGGCCTATAGATGGATACAGCTCACAGCCACAGTCACATATTGCATCATAAATATGTGGGCCTGTATATGGAAGCAGGTCACAAAATGTCACATACTGCATCACATGTAGGCTTATATATAGATGGACACAGTTCACAACTACTGTCACATACTGGAACATAATTATGGAATCCTATCGATGGATGCAGGCAACAACTACACCAGACACTTGCTGGGTCAGAACTTTCAGAAGTCAGACACTGCAGGGAGAGGAGGACTGCTGAATCAGTCTTCAGAGGGGAATCCCCTTCCAGCAAGTGTGCCTGTCCTTGGCTTCTTCCTGTCAGTTCACAGCGCTGCTGTGTACAACAGCCCTGCTTCTTGTGAACCAAGTGATGAGAAAGAGTTTCGTCAGCTTAAACACAACTTTTTTTTTAATCAAAATACACAGCTTACTGATGAACATGGAAATTGCGATGCGAAGTAAATTTTTGTCATAGAATTTTTCTGTAGGCCTTCATGAAATCTGTGTTTGCTGAGAGAAGAGAGAGAGGAGAGAGAGAGAAGGAGAGATGGATAGAGAGATAGAATGAGAGAGAGAGAGGAGTGAGATAGAGAGAGAGAGAGGGCGGTTTATTGTTTAATGTCATTTTTCAAAGACGAACATTTTCGTGTTCAAATGTCAGGCAGGAACAGCGATATCATATTCTCATCGACCTCCTGCTTTATAATAACAATGATAAAAATTGCTTTTTACAATTTAACACCCACTTCAGTTTAAGACTTTGACGAAAAGATATCAGTTAAGGCTAATTCAATGTTTTTAAAGCTGGAGCGATTAATCAAGCTGAGCAATATTACACAATAGTTTTTATTTTTTATTTATTAACAACTGATATCAGGTTTATCAGTGATTATTCTCAATGAATCCATGTCTGAATGCTTTTCCTGTGATAGGTCATATTATAGACTGTATTCCAGACAGCAACAGATTGTAGTCTTGGTTCTTTACAACCAGCATGTCTGGTTTACAGTAGTGTAGTCTTCATTCTTTACAACCAGTATGTCTGATTTACAGTAGTGTAGTCTTGATTCTTTACAACCAGCATGCCTGGTTTACAGTAGTGTAGTCTTGATTCTTACAACCAGCATGTCTGGTTTACAGTAGTGTAGTCTTGATTCTTTACAGCCAGCATGCCTGGTTTACAATATTTATACCTCTGACTGTTCTCCGTCTTCTTCCTTTCTTTTCCTTTTCGTTCCTTTCCCTCTCCATGTACTATAAATATGGTAGTTGAATAGCTATTTGCGTCTACCAAAGTCTTAGTTCTTGGTTGCAGTTTGTTATATACTTACTTATCTCCATATTCATACGCATGTTTTCACGTTCATTCATTTATTCATTTGGTCACTTTATATTGCTTTTGGTTCATTGCTTTAAAACCAATCTACAAACTGTGGAAAAGATTGCCATATCAATCAAAAGAAAAGAATTCACAATGATTTATTACCAATTTAACTTCATGTTTAGTTGGGTGTTGTTTTTATCTTCAACTCTTTTTCATCAAATGGTTCTTACCATACATCGTACAATTTGCATATAGGATACAGCTTGTAGTGCCAGGGTGAGAAAATGGAATGAAGGATTTTTCTGCCAAACTGTATGCTGGTACCAGCCAGCTTTTGTCACGTGCTGCATGGGGTGTGTTACATGACTTGGGCTTTGCTACATAATACATGAGATCAGAGAAATAGAAGTAAAACAGTCTGACAGTCCTTTAACACAGCTGTTTTTGTTTGAATAACTGCAGAGTTTTAGTCATTTCAACGTTAACTATTTTAGATTGTAATCTGAGCTTGGAAACCAAGCAAACATAAACAAGATCTGACATTTTTTCCTTTAATTTTTTTAGTGTCATAACTTACAAATAGGATCTTTAAAACAAAACGAATAGAACAGACATTGAAAATTCAAGAAAACAGTCTCCCCGAAGCTTGGTACGGATGGTGAGGTAGGGGAGGGGTGCTGATTTAAGATATATCCGGAAAAGAAGAGTTGCAGCCCTTTGGTGGGGGTTCTTTCCCTTTCCTACCTCCTCTTTTATCAAATTCGCTTTCCCCCTCTCCTGAAGTCAAACTCATCTAAGGCAGACAATCCATCAACGCCCACGCAGACTTGACTGCTTGATTACTCTGCTCCTTCCAAAAAATAATTTAAAACAACAACAAAAACAAGCTTGGTTACAGACTGACGACCAGTTGATCTTCTTGACGCAGGTGTTGGAAAGACACCAAAGGAAAACAGATAAAAGTTACCATCTACAAAAAACAAAAAAACTAAACAACAAAACACAGGTCACCATCTGCCGTGAAAGACCTGGAAAGTCAGATCTTGTCTATCATCATTATTCAAAACATCAGTTTCGTTTTTAAACACCAAAAATGGAAAACGTAAGCTACTGTGTCAAATCTGATGTAGAAAACTGTATCTTCCAGAGTTCAATCAAAGGGAGGGAACTCGACATGAGCAGTAAGATTGATTGCAGCAGATATACAAAGTGCCAAAAAAAGAGAGACGTACTAAAACATGATAAATATTTGTACAGCCTATATACACATGTACAAAAACCAAAACCCGTGATCTTTTTGACAAGACATTGAAGCAATCAGGACATCATTCTTCTGAAGTCAATCCTGGATTATCCACAGACAAGAGGTGATGATATGTAGAGTAAAACAAACACAGCAATATCCACACAGAGATAAGAAACAACATAATTCTGTCACCATTACCCACGCACACAGAGGGACATTTTTATTCACACACACACGAGTGTAAAAACAAAAGAACTAACCAAAAAACTCCCCAGACGACATTTTCAGGAGTTTATGAAATGCTGAGACAGACAGACAAACAGACAGAGAATTTCAAGTTATTATAAATGATGGATTCAAAACCAAACAGTCAACACAAGCGAAAGCGTCAGTGACGACATCAAAGTGTCCACCCCCTGACCCTCCCACACACCAAGCCATTATTAACGACCTCACGAAATGTACACACCATGACATGGCCGACATCTGAATGACCGAGAACAACAAAAGGACATAATGAATTATGATTTGTTCAGAAATAGCGCTCACACACAGAAACCGAACGCTGGCAAGGCACTTCAAATGTTCGTCACCCTCTGTTCACCTCAGGGTCTGGAGGACGTGGCATGGTGTGCAGACATCCCTTACATGCTGCACCACCCCCTGACGGTGAAGACGGAGGGTGAAGCAGACGAGATGTGGACATGATGAGAGTGGACAAAGTCGGCCATCATCAGCTGAGCAAAGGGGCATGACAAGTCCATGATTATTGCAAACGCCACTGACAGGGTCAGCAGGTCAGGGGCTGACACACAGGTCAGAAAGCTTTCATCTGGACAGCAAGAAGATCGACTCCTAAAATGAAAACTAAGGTTTGATGATGAACACAATATAACGGAATGGAAAACAAAGGTTTGATGATGAACACAACGTAACGGAATGGATAACAAAGGTTTGATGATGAACACAACATAACGGAATGGAAAACAAAGGTTTGATGATGAACACAACGTAACGGAATGGATAACAAAGGTTTGATGATGAACACAATATAACGGAATGGATAACAAAGGTTTGATGATGAACACAATATAACGGAATGGATAACAAAGGTTTGATGATGAAAACAACGTAACGGAATGGATAACAAAGGTTTGATGATGAAAACAACGTAACGGAATGGATAACAAAGGTTTGATGATGAAAACAACGTAACGGAATGGATAACAAAGGTTTGATGATGAAAACAACGTAACGGAATGGATAACAAAGGTTTGATGATGAACACAATAACAGAAATGATGACAGTAACGACGATGAAGATGACAATGACGATGAAGATGCCGAAGAGCAGGAAGAGCAGTAGTGGAGATGAAGAAGAGGGCTGGCCATCATCAGTTTTCAAATTTCATTTCATTCTTTCATAAATATGTTCAGTTTGATCAGTTTATCATATTATATGTATATATGTACATATTTATACATTATCACAGTGGGAACCATACTACTTTGTGCTTCAACAAAAACGAAATGTTTACAAAAATAAGAGAAAGAGAAAAACAATGAAAAACTGGCGCCCTTTTCATCATCTGATTCAAAAGTTAACTCTGGTGCTTGTTTTCAGAATTTAAAATAGATAAACTAAGATATCGGCACTCACTTCTTTTTTTTAAAACTAGACAAATAATGGACTGGACTGATACAGGGAGATGGGTGTGGAGAGACGTACACATGATTCCACATGTAGCTATATGTGCCATCCAATCCCCACTGCTTTCTTCAAATTCGTATGCAACAAAATAAAGGTGACTTAAGTGACTAAGAAAGAAATTAGCTGACAAGTGCACGCAGAGACAAGAACAACCAGCAGAGAAGCACATGAGCGTCATCAGCACGGTGTGATCTGCCGCACTGACTCAGGCCTGTGTGAGGGAGGGTGCTCTTGACACTGTAGAAGACCTGAAGCCACACAGGCAGCATTGCTGTGGCTGCTCCTCCTCCTGCTTCCTGCTGACTGGCTGGTAACTGTGGCTCTGTCCTCCATTACTTGTAGGTCTGGAACTCCCTGCAGAGCCGGAACAGACAGCAGAGGTTTACTGACCAGAATCATGAGCCAGGATCTTTTCCTTGACATGATTATTAGTCCACCTTTATGCCACAACACACAACTGATGTTTACATATCAATAAACCTTGTTTACACATTAGTTCGCCTTTATGCCACAACACACAACTGATGTTTACATATCAATAAACCTTGTTTACACATTAGTTCACCTTATGCCAGAAAACACAACTGATGTTTACATACCCATAAACCTTGTTTACACTTTAGTTCGCCTTTATGCCAGAACACATAACTGATGTTTCCAGACCAGCAGAATTTGCCAGAAGCCTTGTTTACTCATTAGTTCCCCCAGGCGTACTTTGTAGGCACGCAGTTAGCTCATTGGAAAAAGGATCAACGTTTCAGTTTTTATCAGACTGGCGAAAATTGTATATATTCCTCAAACTGCATCTGATAATCACTTCTGGCTTCTTTTATCCACTTTGATTGTAAATGAATGAATGAATGAATGAATGAATGAATCAATCAATCAATCAATCAATCAATCAATCAATGAACTTTGCTTCTAGACACCCCTTTTCTTCTTGATGAGTTTCATCATACCTCTCTTTTTGTAGTTTGTAAAAGACAAATATCCCCACCTAACCCCAAGCTACCCCAAACCATCCCACCCCTCCCCCACCCATCCCATCCTACCCTTCAGGTAAAAGGTCAATCTGTTCCCATAACCTATGCGGTCATTGAGGAGCAGGATGTCAGACACCTCAGCTTCTCCAGGGGCCACCACATTGAGGGCGGCGTCCATCTCCCCTCCCTAGCTGCTTTAACATCCCCAACCTTAAAGAGGCAGGAACCCATTGACAGCTGGGTGAACTGGGAGGACTGTACTGAAGCCAAGGCGCGCAAGGTCACCAATCCACTTGGTAACCACGCTCGACGCTGCTTAACCTTTGCTTAGGGAAAGCGATTGCTCTGACTACTGAGCTCTCCCGTCCCCTAACCCCACACAAAACCAAACAAAAAACCCAATCAAACCCGGCCCACCTGACCTCAACCTACCCACCCAATCCCAACCCAAACCCCAAACCCCAAACCAAACCCAAACCCCAACCCCGAACCAAACCCCAAACCAAACTCCAAACCCCAAACTAAACCCAAACCTAAACCCCAAGCCAAAGCCAAACCCAAACCCAAACTCCAAACCCAAAAGCAAACCCAATCCCAATCCCAAACCCATCCCCAACCCCATCCCCAAGACCCCAGCCAACAACAACAACAACGACAACGACAGCAGCAGTCAGGAGGGCGGGCAGGGCACTGACCGGACGTCCACAGGGCTGGGGGACTTCAGCAGGAGGCTGTACAGCTTCTCGGAGCCGGGCTGGTCCAGGTGCAGCAGCAGCGTGTAGCTGCCGGGCTGCAGCCGGTAGGCCACTGTCACCTCCCAGCCCTGCACAAACTTGTAGTCGTCCCCGTCCGTGGTGCGCACACTGCTGTCGTACAGCTGGTAGATGGTGTCGATGCTCAGCGGGGCCTCCCCTGTCTGTCGGGGCAGAGCAAGGCAAGTCAAGGCAAGGCAAAACCATGGTAATCATCCCATGAAGGGCAACTACAATACTGACAGGCACAGTGATACCTATAATAATCTCGAGAAACATTGTATAAGCATTCCAAGATAGCTTCAAAAACAAAACACACACACACACACACAAATGCACGCGCGCACGCGCACACGCACACACACACACACACACACACACACACATACGCACGGCTTACGCACACACTCACACGGTGTGTGAGGGGTGTGTGTACGTGTAATTAATAATAATAATAATAATAATACATGGAACTTATATAGCGCTATATCTTGAAAAGACAAATCAAAGCGCATGCATTCAACCTAATCTTACACAGTCATGCAATCAACGATAAATGATCAATAGTTTAAACAAACAGATATTTACAAACATAGTGCGCTACAGACAAAATCTATGAAATAAAATTTCAATAGTCGAATGTTTTACAAAAGCACACACACACACTCACTTAGGTCCTATACTTTAGCAGGGTGATAGGACATGGGTAAGTGAGGGTGGGATAGCTCTGATATGAAACAGGAGGGGGGAAATCTTAGGTTTAAAATAAATATGTCTTGAGGCTGGATTTAAAAGTGTCATAACTAGGTTTCTGGCGAAGAGAGAGAGGGGGCTCATTCCAGGTCGATGGACCCGAAATAGAGAAAGAGCGGCGGCCAACAGTGGATTGGTTGAATCTAGGTATTCGTAGGCACAAGGTATCTGCAGTAGAGCGGAGGGAACGTGAAGGAGTGTACAGGTTAAGACATTCACAGAGGTAGGAGGGTGCAGTTTTGTGGAGACATTTGTAACAGAGGGTACTGATCTTATAAGTTACTCTCTGTGGCACAGGCAGCCAGTGGAGAGATCGCAAGAGAGGGGTAATGTGCTCAGATTTTTTCCTTCTGAGGACTAGTCGAGCTGCAGAGTTTTGTATACGTTGAAGGGAGTGGATAGATGATGCTGGCAGA
>CM054136.1:90255561-90263061 GCA_028751875.1 Rapana venosa | reverse complement strand
ATTATCAGCAAATCGTAAACAGAAAAATCAACAAATCATGATCAACACATAATCAACAAATGATAAACATCAAATCATAATAATCAAATCATAATCATTAAATCGTAATCAGTAAATAATAATCAGCAAACCATAATCAGCGAATCATAATCGGCAAACCATAATCAAAAAGTCATAATCAACACATCGTAATCAGCAAACCCTAATCAGCAAACCCTAATCAGCAAACCCTAATCAGAAAATCATAATCAGTAAACCAATTAGTAAAGGAAGGAATGGTTGCAGCTTGTCATAAAAACCCCACATGACTTGGTTTAAACAAAATTTTACTATTTAAAAAAAATATAATACATCTGCACACTTATGACAGAGCAGCCACGAGCTAAAAGCGTATAATGTGCTCCACACCAGCGAACAGTTCGGTCTGCACATTTGGCTGCTGGTAGGATTCAGTTTTTGATTATGGTTTGCCGATTGAGGCAGAAGAACACCTTGCAGAGGAACAAGCTGGGTTCAGGGCAGGCAGGAGCACAATCGAACAGATTTTTAACTGCCACATCATGATGGAAAAACATCTTCAACATCAGAGAGACCTGTTCCACAACTTCATCGACTTCAAGAAGGCTTTTGACAGAGTATGGCACGAAGGCCTGTGGCAGGTCCTCAGAATGTTTGGCATTGAAGAAGGACTAGTGCAAACCATTCAAGCACTATACAACACTGCAAGCAGTGCAGTCCTTCTGAACAATCAGGTCGGAGACTACTTCAAAACCACAGTTGGGGTCCGACAAGGATGCCTGTTATCTCCAGTCCTGTTCAGTCTGTTCTTGGAAAACATCATGAGAGAGACC
The DNA here is from genome assembly GCA_028751875.1 of Rapana venosa. Classification (NCBI taxonomy): domain Eukaryota; kingdom Metazoa; phylum Mollusca; class Gastropoda; order Neogastropoda; family Muricidae; genus Rapana; species Rapana venosa. The sequence continues at coordinate 90,262,210 of CM054136.1, read as the reverse complement.
CTCCATGACTTCCACCCTACTATCTCCATTGGCGGCAGACCCCTCAACAACTTACGGTTTGCCGATGACATTGACCTCATGGGCGGAAGTAACACAGAGCTGCAAGATCTTACGACCAGACTTGAGAACAGAGCTGGAGCATATGGGATGGAGGTGAGCTCGGAGAAAAGTAAAGTACTTGTGAACAGCACGAGCAATGCCACCGCTAAAATTTACATGAACGGCCAACAACTGGAGGAGGTAGACGCTGTTAAATACCTCGGCGCTACACTCACAAAGGACGGGCGATCGACGACAGAAATCAAAGTCAGAATAGCCATGGCAATATCTTCCATGACAAAACTCACCACCATATGGAAAAGTAAAGAGATCAGTTTCCCAATCAAACTAAAGCTCTACAAAGCCCTAATTCAGTCGATCCTGCTGTACGGAAGTGAAACCTGGACATTGACTGCTGAAACAGCAAAGCGAATCCAGTCATTCGAAACAAAATGCCATAGAAAACTACTGGGCATATCCTGGAGAGAACGAAAGACCAACGAATTTGTCAAGAGTCAAATAACACGGCTGGCAGGTCACAGGAACCCTTCTCACCATCGTCAAGAAGAAAAAGCTGACATGGTTCGGCCATGTCACCCGCCACAACACTCTGCCCAAAACAGTACTGCAGGAACATCAAAGGTGGCAGAAGGAGGGGAAGACAGAACAAGTCATGGATGGACAACATCAGAGAACTGACCAGGATGAATGACTCGGCACTACTGCGCAGAGCCGAGGACCGAGATGGATGGAGGAGGCTTACCACGGCATCGTCTTTCATGTCTCCCCCACGACCGCCAAGGTCACGGGTCTGATGAGGAGGAGGAGGATTCAGTTCACCTCAGGACTTGATTTGACCTGACCTCTGTAACTCCTTGGGAAGTCATTTGGGGAATGGCTTTCAGGCAGCGTGTCTTGGTCAAGATGAACCTGGTGGAGTTTATCCCTAGCTGGTTGACTGATTGCATGCTGGGCATGATAGCATCCTACATTAATCGTTAACTACCGAAAGAACCGAATGGAAAGGGAGAAAGGAAGAGAGGGTGTAGGGATGGAAGGATGAAAGGATGGAAGGAAGGAAGGATGGAAGGATGGAAGAATGAAAAAGGCAGGAAGAAAAGAACCGTGGAAGGAAGGAAGAAGTGCAGATGCACAGTCAGAAGGTACTGTGGGTTGCTGGTGTGGGTGTCCTGAAGGAAGGAAGGAAGGAAGGAAGGAAGGAAGAAAGGAAGGAAGGAAGAAAGAAAGAAAGAAAGGAAGGAAGGAAGGAAGGAAGGAAGGAAGGAAGGAAGAAAGAAAGAAAGAAAGAAAGGAAGGATGAAAGGGGGGAAGGAAGGAAGGAAAGAAGGAAGGATGGAAGGAAGGAAGGAAGAAAGGAAGGGAAGGAAGGAAGGAAGAAAGAAAGAAAGAAAGAAAGGAAGGACGGAAGGAAGGAAGAAAGAAAGAAAGAAAGAAAGAAAGGAAGGATGAAAGGGGGGAAGGAAGGAAGGAAAGATGGAAGGATGGAAGGAAGGAAGAAAGAAAGGAAGGAAGGAAGGAAGGAAGGAAGGAAGGAATGAAGGAAGGAAGAAAGAAAGAAAGAAAGAAAGAAAGGACGGAAGGAAAGAAGGAAGGAAGGTAGAAAGAAAGGAAGGAAGGAAGGAAGGAAGGAGGGAAGAAAGGAAGGCAGGCAGAAGGAAGACAAAGACTCACTGGGTTCACGGACAGTCAGCAGGTACTGGGGGTTGCTGGCGTGGCTGTCTCTGTTGCTGATCTGACCCCCCGCGTTCACCCCCGCCTTGAACTGCCCTCCCAGGGCGTGGTGATGCACTGTACACATCGTCATCACCCTCATCACCGTCATCACCGTCATCGTTAACACCATCATCGTTATCGTTATCATCGTCATCACCGCCATCATCGTTATCGTAATCATCGGTATCATCGTCATCACCGTTATCGTAATCATCAGTATCATCGTCATCACCGTCATCGTTATCACCATCATCGTCATCACCGTCATCGTTATCACCATCATCGTCATCACCGTCATCGTCATCACCGTCATTGTTATCACCATCATCGTTATCATCGTCATCACCGTCATCGTTATCATCGTCATCACCGTCATCGTTATCACCATCATCGTCATGGTCATCACTGTCATCGTCATCACCATCATTGTCTTCATAATCATCGTCATGATCGTCATAGTCATTATCGTCGTCATCATTGTCGTCATCGTCATCATCATCGACTTGAGGGTCACTGTCGTTGCTGTCGTCATTACAGCGTCGTTGTCGACATCCCCAATGTGGACAGGCATCGTCAGTTCCACCATCGTCATCATCACAGTCGTCGTCATTGCCACCATCACCGTCATTTACTACCAATGTCGCCATCATGATCTCTCTCTCTCTCTCTCTCTCTCTCTCTCTCTCTCTCTCTCTCTCTCTCTCCTCATCTCTCTCTCTCTCTCTCTCTCTCTCTCTCTCTCTCTCTCTCACACACACACACACACACACACACACACACACACACACACACACACACACACACACACACACACACACAAACACACACACACAGATGATGATGACCTCAGGTTGCTATGCCCATTACGTAACCAAACAGTGGAAGATGAAGTTCATTTTGTGCTGTGCTGTCCAGTATTAGAAGATGTAAGACAGAATTACATTCCGGTAAAGTATAGTAGACAGCCTAATTTATTTAGATTCTGTCTACTCATGGCATCTAGTCACCCTGAGATTGTGCGCAGCCTTGCTTTATATTTGTGTAAAGCCTTTAGAATAAGAGATATCTTGGTTTCTTAAGTCATATTTTTGGTAACTGTTTTTTATTGTGGTGGTTGTGGTTATACAATAACATTTTGTTTTTATTTATGCTTCCTTATTTTTCTCACTAAAATACTAAGCAGCTCGGCAACCCCCCTTCATGTATGGGCCAATGGCCTTTTTGTGAATAAATCGTTGAGTTCGAGTTCGAGTTCTCTCTCACTCTCTCTCTCACACACACACACCACCACCACCACACCACACCACCACCACACCACCACCACCACACCACCACCACCACCACACCACCACCACCACACCACCACCACACACCACCACCCACACCACCACCACCACACCACCACCACCACCACCATCACCACCACCACCACACCACCTTCACCACCACCACCACCACCACCACACCACCACCACCACACACACCTTCACCACCACCACCACCACCACCACACCACCACCACCACACCACCACCACCACCACCCTCACTGACCCAGCGGATAGTCCTGGCCCTCGTGGGAAAATGTCGTCTGCTGGTCACAGGCCATGATGCGGTGACCCCTGGACAGTTCGCTGTAACAGACCGTCCTCACGTTTGTTCATGTTGAAACTGGCAGCTTTGACATACTGCTGTGTAACAGACCGTCCTCATACTTGTTCATACTGATGTCAGTTTTGACATACTGCTGTGTAACACACCGTCCTCACGTTTGTTCATGTTGAAACTGGCAGTTTTGACATACTGCTGTGTAACAGACCGTCCTCACGTTTGTTCATGTTGAAACTGGCAGTTTTGACATACTGCTGTGTAACACACCGTCCTCACGTTTGTTCATGTTGAAACTGGCAGTTTTGACATACTGCTGTGTAACACACCGTCCTCACCTTTGTTCATATTGAAACTGGCAGTTTTGACACACTGCTGTGTAACAGGACCGTCCTCATAATTATTTGTTGATATTGAAGCTGTCAGTTTTGACATACTGCTGTCTAACAGACCGTCCTCATAATTATTTGTTGATACTGAAGCTGTCAGTTTTGACATACTGCTTTGTAACAGACCGTCCTCATAATTATTTGTTCATGTTGAAGCTGTCAGTTTTGACATACTGCTTTGTAACAGACCGTCCTCATAATTATTTGTTCATGTTGAAGCTGTCAGTTTTGACATACTGCTGTCTAACAGACCGTCCTCATAATTATTTGTTCATATTGAAGCTGTCAGTTTTGACATACTGCTGTGTAACAAGACCGTCCTCATGTTTGTTGATATTGAAACGGTCAGTTTTGACATACTGCTTTGTAACATGACGAACACATTTGTTCATATTGAAACTGGCAGTTTTGACATACTGCTGTGTAACAGACCGTCCTCACGTTTGTTCATGTTGAAACTGGCAGTTTTGACATACTGCTGTGTAACAGACCGTCCTCACATTTGTTCACATTGAAGCTGTCAGTTTTGACATACTGCTTTGTAACAGAACCATCCTCATATTTGTAGATATATAAAGCTGTCAGTTTGATACTGCTTTATAACATGACGATCATATTTGTTGATACTGAAGTTGTCAGTTTTGATACTGCTTTGTAATATGACGATCATATTTGTTGATACTGAAGTTGTCAGTTTTGATACTGCTTTGTAATATGACGATCATAATTGTTAATATTGAAGCTGTCAGTTTTGACATAGTGCTTTGTAACATGACGATCATATTTGTTAATATTGAAGCTGTCAGTTTTGACATAGTGCTTTGTAACATGACTATCATATTTGTTGATATTGAAGTTGTCAGTTTTGACACACTGCTTTGTAACAGGGCCGTCGTCATATTTGTTCATATTGAAACGGTCAGTTTTGACATAATGCTTTGTAACATGACGATCATATTTGTTGATATTGAAGCTGTCAGTTTTATACTGCTTTGTAATATGACGATCACATTTGTTGATATTGAAGCTGTCAGTTTTGATACTGCTTTGTAATAAAAGTCCTTCGGATGAGACTATAAACCGAGGCCCCGTGTTCAAACGCATGCAGAACATCTTGCGCACACGTTAAATCCTGTTCCGCTTTTCGGAATAGTAGGCCATTGTGTGCCGGTGGAAACAGATGACAAAATTTACAAAACCGCATACACACGGGGACTGGATGTAAAAAGCACATGCGTGCTTATTCCAGTATCCTCGATATAAAGAATAAATAAATAAATAAATATGACGATCATAGCCATTTTTGTATACTACCGTTGTCATATCTGTTCATATTGAAACTGTCATCTTTTGGTATTGCTCTTTCACATGACCATCATAACCATTCAAACAAGCTGTCACTACTGGGAGTGCCCTGTAAAGCAGGTGGTCACTGGAAGCTAGCTGGATCACTGTGAACGTGTTGTGGGCAGTACCTACAAGCATGAGGCCAGTCCAGTCAGTCTAGGCAGTTCTCTGTAAATCATCAGACATCTTCACAGACTCTTTAAATTCTCTCTCTCTCACTCTTTCTCTCTCTCTCTCTCCTCTCTCTCTCTTCTTCTCTCTCTCTCTCTCTCTCTCTCTCTCTCTCTCTCTCTCTCTCTCTCTCTCTCTCTCTGTGCTTATTCATTATCGTCGAAATAAAAGAATTTGTCATTGTCATTGTCGTTGTCTCTTTCTCTCGCGCTCTCTCGCGCTCTCTCTCTCTCACACACATACATATACAAATATATATATTTATATATGAATATATATATACAAATAGATAGATAGATAGATAGATAGATAGATAGATAGATAGATAGATAGATAGATAGATAGATAGATAGATAGATAGATAGATAGATAGATACACACACACACAGCACAGCACAGTACAGAACCTACCGGAGGTTGAGGAGGGGGCAGGGGGAGAAGACAAACACACACACACACACACACACACACACACACACACACACACACACACACACACACACACACACACACACACACACAGAGGTAGAGAGAGAGAGAGGGAAAACAGTACAGCACAGCACAGCACAGCACAGAACCTACCGGAGGTTGAGGAGGGGGCAGGGGGAGAAGACACGGATCAGGAAGCTTTTCTCCATCCCCCTCTCGATGGTGGAGGGCACCACGGCATACGTCCCCGCCGTCAGCTGCCGTCAGCATCATCATCGTCATCGTCATTATCATCATATTCATCATCACCACCATCGTCGACATCATACCCATCATATTCATCGTCGTCGTCGTCGTCATATTCATCGCCATTATCGTCATTATCATCATCGTCTTCGTCATCATCATCATCGTCATCGTTATCGTCATCGTCATTGTCATCATCATCATATCCATCATCGTCGTCGTCGTCGTCACTGTCACTGTTGCCGTCATCATCATTGTCGTCATCGTCACCATGCTCACCAGTACTTTCATCATCACTGTCATTTTCGTCGTCATCATCCCCATCACCATCACCATCATCATCGTCGTCGTCGTCATCATCCTTGTCGTCGTCGTCGTCGTCATCATCATCATCATCATCATCATCCTTGTCGTCGTCGTCGTCGTCGTCACCACCACCATCATCGTCATCATCATCATCATCACTACCACCACCATCATCATCATCACCACCATCATCATCATCATCATCATCACCATCATCGTCGTCGTCGTCGTCGTCATCATCCTTGTCGTCATCATCATCATCCTTGGCTTCGTCACTGTCGTCGTCGTCGTCGTCGTCGTCATCATCATCATCATCATCATCATCATCATCATCATCATCATCATCATCATCATCATCACTACCACCACCATCATCATCATC
>CM054136.1:90230561-90250561 GCA_028751875.1 Rapana venosa | reverse complement strand
TTGAGTGCAAGCGCTTTGATTTGTCTCTGCAAGATATAGCGCTATATAAATTCCATTTAATAATAATAATAATAATAGCAGCAGCAGCAGCAGCAGCAGCAGCAGCAGCAGCAGCAGCAGCAGCAGCAGTAGTAGTAGTAGTAGTAATAGCAAGAAGGAGAAGAAGAACAACAACAACAATAACAACAACAATGATAGTAACGATAACAACAGTCTGTTGTTGTTTTCACTCTGTGTTTGCTCCTGGCTGCAGAGGTTACCTTGTAGAGGTCGCAGCGGACCTGGAAGTTGTCCATCTGTCTGTCCTGCCTCCTCTGAATCAACTGCACCACCACCGGCACCTCGGATTCTGTCCACACAACACACAACACATACAACAACACACATACAACACCACACATACAACAACACAACACATACAACAACACAACACATACAACAACACAACACATACAACAACACAACACATACAACAACACAACACATACAACACAACACACAACACATACAACACAACACATGCAACACCACACATAAACAACACACACACATACAACACACAACACATACCAAACAACACAACACATACAACACAACACATACAACAACACAACACATACAACACAACACAACACATACAACATAACACATACAACATAACACATACAACAACCAACCACACATACAACACCACACAAACATACAACACCACACATACAACACAACAAACATACAACACAACACAAACATACAACACCACACATACAACACAACACATAACAACACAACACAAACATACAACACAACACATACAATACAACACACACAACACAAACATACAACACCACACATACAACACAAAACACATACAAACACAACACAAACATACAAACACCACACATACAATACAAACACACACAACACAAACATACAACACCACACATACAACACAACACATACAGCACAACACATACAACACCACAACACATACAACACACACACATACAACACAACAACATACAAACACCAACAACCACATACAACACAACACATACAGCACAACACATACAACACAACACATACAGCACAACACATACAACACCACACATACAACACAACACATACAACACAACACATACAACAACACAACACATACAACAACACCACACATACAACAGCATAACGATACAACACCACACATACAACAGCATACCACATACAACACAACACATACAACACAACACATACAACAACACAACACATACAACAACACAACACATGCAACACAACACATACAACACCACAACACATACAACACAACACATACAACACAACACATACAACACAACACATACAACACCGCACATACAACACAACACATACAACACAGCACATACAACGCCACAACACATACAACACAGCACATACAACATAACACATACAACACAACACATACAACACAACACATACAACACAACACATATAACACATACAACACAACACATACAACACAACACATACAGCATAACACATACAGCATAACACATACAACATAACACAATACAACATGATGTGGTCAGTTTAACACCAACACCTCTTCTTTTTCTTGTTCTTCTTGTTCTTCTTCTTCTTCTTCTTCTTCTCCTTCTCCTCCTCCTCCTCCTCCTCCTCCTCCTCCTACTACTACTACTACTACTACTACTACTACTACTACTACTACTACTACTTCTTCTTTGCATTCTTTGCATTCTTCTACTTCTTTTTCTTCTTCGTCAAATACTTCTTTGCATTCTTTGCATTCTTCTACTGCTTTTTCTTCTTCGTCAAATACTCAGACAACAACTATCAGTGTCTGTCATATGAGCAAAAAATGCATTGTGTTGCCATTAAGCAGCTTCAAACTTTGTAGTAAGAGCAGCATCAACCACAAACAATTTTCTTGGGAAGGAAATCACATTAAGATCTGACTCTGATTTTCCAAAACGAGCACGGAATATTTCCTCACAAGTAACTATTGCAACCTATACTAACGACTTAATACAAGAAGCCGGAATTAATATAAAAGATTTAGCAAAAAAAAGCCAGCATTGACACCTATACCGAAATGGGAAATGTTGAAAGCTACATTTGACATTAGTTATACTGACATGAGAAAAAAAGAAAATGTCAATACTGCCATAGTGATCACTAGAGAGCACATTGCTAAAAACTACCACAGTCATCTCCATATTTTCACAGATGGGTCGGTTCTAAATAATAAAGACACTGGTGCAGTTGTCACTATTCCAACACTGAAAGTTGAACAGTCTTTTTTTGTTGGACACAATTTGTTAATCCTTACAGCGGAGTTTGTTGCTATCTTTTTGGGTTTAGAATACTTGATTAATCTGCCTCGAATTGTGTTTGAAGTGACCTTTTTTGTTGATTCAAAATCTGTTTTACAAGCTTAGAATCCTTTAATGTCGAAACAAGACCCGATTTGATTATTGATATAAAAAATTATTTGATACACTGCCAGAGAATTAAAGGTACAGATGTCAGTTTTTGTTGGGTGCCCTCTCATGTTGGTCTCTATGGTAACAAAAAAGTTGATAAAGCAGCGAAAAGAGGCGCACAAAGTTTAGAACAGTCTTCTGAAGTTTTTGTAAGTCTTTCAGTCAAGGAATCCTTCCTTTTGTTAGAGAAAACTTCTTTAAAGCGACTTCATGATCGTACAAATGTGAAACTTGTATCACAGAAAAGTATTGCATATTTAAATCATATTTTAAGACAAAAAACATCGTATTCTTCAATATTCTATGCGAGACTGATTACCACCATTTCTTACAGAATACAACTTAATGCTCTCAGAACAAAGTTTTGTAAAAACGTTAAGTGTATTTGTGGAGAAGAATTATCTCTGTAACACTGTTTATTGTTTTGTCAGAAGCTGCCTAGTTTCTTACCCAAAATCTTTTTAGACAAAAATGCTTTTGAAGAAAATGTAGATGAAATTCTGCCGGATGAAAACATTCTTTTTGTTATTTCGAAGTCTCTTGTATATAGCCCAGTTTTCGCGTTTCTTTAAAGTTCTTTGATATTGTTTTCCCTATTTGCATTTTTAGGCGTTACATTGATGTTTGAACACCAATCTGTTACATGACTCTCTTCCCCTCTGTCTTCTATTGTTTTTGCTGTAGGGCTTTTTTCCCCGTCTTATATCACTTATAGTAAACAGCCGTTAAATACAAGAACGAACACACACGCACACACGCACACACACACACACATACACACACAAGAAATGTTTGTTTTTAGATGGCTTGATAATAAGAGCAAATGCATTGCTTATTCAATGTACCATCTGGAAAAAAGTTTGACTTTGACTTTCACACACACACACACCCACACATACGCACATGTTAGAAAGATTTTATGCACCCACGGATTTGGTTATGTTTGGACAATGCAAAATTGTGGTAATTCCTCATCCTTCATGAAAGAATTCCAAACACGAATACAAGATGTGTACCAACAAAAATGGCATGACTCTCTATCAGCATACCCTGACTACTTAGATTATCACCCGATTATTTGTAGAGCAAATTATGTATGTGAAGTAGAATCTTTAGAATCCCGTAGAGGTATATGTTTACTGAGGTCAAACAGATTACCTTTAAATGGAATTTCACGTTATGGCAAACCGATTACTGATCCATTCTGCTCTCAGTGTGATGGCCAACAAATTGAAGATGTTTGTCACTTTTTACTTGTATGCCCAAAATATGCTGTATTGCGAAGAAAATGTATTCCTCTGTATTATTACAGATTTCCATCGAATCTGAAAGTGCAGCTTCTTTGTATGAACACTAAACCTAGTTTGATGTTTAAAGTTGGATTATTTCTTACTAAATGTTTAGATATCAGAAGTAAGGATGTTCACCTTACATGAAAGTATATGATTAACTGTTGTTCCTATAGGCCATATGGCCTGCAAAAACTGAATTTAAATTATTGTTATTGTTATACGCACACACCCCACACACACACACACACACACACACGCACACACACACACACGCACACACACACACACATACACACACACCCCACACATACACCCCACACACACACACGCACACACGCACACACACACACACACACACGCACACACGCACACACACACACACACACACACGCACACACACACACACACACACACACACGCACACACACACACACACACACACACACACACAACGCACACACGCACAAAACACACACACACACACACACACGCACACACACACACACACACACACCACACACGCACACACACACACGGACCAGGCTGGGGCACGGTTTAAGAGGTATCGGGGGTTGTCCAGTTTCTCCTGAAGCCAGCAGCTGTGTCCCCTTCCAGTGGCCGTACATGTTGGTCACGTAGTCTGTGAACACACACACACACACACACACACACACACACACACACACATACACACACACACACATAGACACATACACACACACACACATACACACACATACACACACACACACACACATACACACACATACACACACACACACACACACATACACACACACACACATACACACAACACACACACACACATATACACACACACATAGACACATAAATACACACACACACACATACACACACACATAGACACATAAATACACATACACACACACACATACACACACATGCATACATACATGCATACATACATGCACACACACACATACACACACACATACACACAACACACACATACACATACACACAACACAACACACATACACACACACATACACACAACACACAGACAGACATCTTTAGGACAGTGGAAGGGGATGCAACTCACTGACACAGACAGACATCTTTAGGACAGAGCAAAGAGATGCAACTCACTGACACAGACATCTTTAGGACAGAGCAAGGGGATGCAACTCACCGACACAAACACCTTTAGGACAGAGCAAAGGGATGCATTTCACTGACACAGACATCTTTAGTACAAAGCCAGGGGAGGTAACTCACTGACACAGACTTTACGACAGAGAGGGGGGGGGAAGGGAGGTAACTCAGTGACCCACACACATCACGAGGACAGAGCGAGGGGAGGTAACTCACTGAGACAATCACTGCGGCCATCCTGGTCGAAGTCAGGGGTGAGGGAGCAGATGGTGGTCTGGTCAAAGTAGTTCATGAAGTCCTCCAGACAGATCCAGAACTCCCCGTCATCCTTGTCCTCCATCTGCACCTCCCCCTGCCTCACCCCGTCCCACTCCCTGCTCCTGCCAACACGGGACGTCAGGTCAGGTCAAGTCAGGTCAAGTCAAGTCAAGTCAGGTCAAGTCAATTTAGGTCAAAACAAGTCAAGTCAGGTCAAAACACTTGAAGTGAAGGGCAAGGTTCGCAATTCAGACTGAGGTCTCTCTATCTCATATGGTCTGCGGTAACTGACTTACCAATCAACAACCTGAAGACACAGTTTTCTACAAAGAGAAGGCTATCATTGCAGGAATAGCTAGCTACTCAGGCTTTTCTGGAGGCTTTTTTCTGCTACTGTCTGTTGATTGTTTTCCTATTACTACCTTCTAACGATAGCATTCCGTAGAAAAAGCTTTCTTTTTGGCAAAAACTAAAGGGGCATTGTTGAAGCATCTCACATCTGATGATCTGACAGGTGCAAGTTCCACTCGCAGCTTAGCAGCCCTGTAGGTGTTTTAACAGTCGGCAATGGCTCTCGGATGGCGCTATAATTAGATCCTGTACGAACTCCATGGGCCAGACAGTTTTCGTGGCACTGTACACTAAGCCCTGTGGCAAGACTCCAGCACGCTTGTGCACACGTCAAAAAAAACAGTGGGCTTCGCTAGGTCAGCTCTGGCAGGGATAGGGATGACGGGAATACCCGCATGCAGTCACAAAGTGGACTGCCGCCGTTGTGTACTGTTGTGGGGAAGCCTCTGTTTTAAAGGGCACTCATAAGGCTGCGTAACGACTGCAGTTATACATGACAGAATTTACAAAACCGCATACTCACGGGGAATGGATGTAAAAAAAGCCATAAGTGCCTTTTTCCTTATCCTTCGATATAAAAGATGAAATAATTAATAAAGAATAAGATAAATAGTGGATTCTTTTTTTGTGAGAGTCTCCCCGCAAAAACCAGTCAACTGCAAGTAAATGGCATTGTACTGAGCACAACTGACAACACAGGAGGAATTTGGTAAAAAACCTCTTCAGTGCTATTTCCCCAACGACTGCCAAAAAAAAAGAGTTAAGACGCAAGACAGAAGGAGGTGTGGTGTAGGGGTGGTGTAGGGTGGAGGTGGTGTAGGGTGGTGGGGGTGGTGGGGTGGTGGGGTGGTGTAGGGGTGGGGTGGGTGTGGAGGTTGACCTATGTCACTCCAGGCTCTGTCCCCTCCGTGTTGCCCCAGGGTTCCGCCCCTTTATAGTTTAGTGCCCTGTGCCTTGTCACACACACACACACACACACACACACACACACACACAACAACACACCCACACACCCACATACACATACACACCACCACACACACAACACACACACCCACACACCTCACCACCACACACACACATACACAAAACACACCAACACACACACAACACATCACACACACACACCACACAACACATACACACACACCACACACACACACACCACACACACCCACAAAAACACACACCACACACACCACCACACAACACACCACACACACCACACACACACAACACCCACCACACACACCATATTTCACTACACACACACACACCCTCACACCCAAAACACACACACACACACCATACAAAACGAGACACCACCGACACAACACACACCACACACACCACACACACCATACACACATACACACCACACACACCATACCCCAAAACACCACACACACACACACACCATACACACACACCACACACACACACCACACCACACACAAACCCACACACAGAGACCCACAGACACACACACACACACACAACACACACACCACACCCACACACACACAGAGAACCCCCACACACACACACCACACAAAACATACATACACCACACACACACACCCAAGACCACCACACACACACACACCACCACACACAACATACCACACAAAACACACAAAGACACACACACAAAAACACACACACAGACATACACACCACAAAACCACACACAAAGACATAAAACACAAAAAAACACACACACACAAAGACAACACACACATACACAACACGCTTCACACACACAAAACACACACACGACAACACCCCATACACCAAAAACACACAACAAACACACACACACGCAGACAGACATCTTTAGGACAGTGGAAGGGGATGCAACTCAATGACACAGACATCTTTAGGACAGTGGAAGGGGATGCAACTCACTGACACAGACATCTTTAGGACAGAGCAAGGGGATGCAACTCAATGACACAGACATCTTTAGGACAGAGCAAGGGGATGTAACTCAATGACACAGACAGACATCTTTAGGACAGAGCAAGGGGATGTAACTCACTGACACAGACAGACATCTTTAGGACAGAGCAAGGGGATGTAACTCAATGACACAGACATCTTTAGGACAGAGCAAGGGGATGTAACTCAATGACACAGACAGACATCTTTAGGACAGAGCAAGGGGATGTAACTCACTGACACAGACAGACATCTTTAGGACAGAGCAAGGGGATGTAACTCACTGACACAGACTGACATCTTTAGGACAGAGCAAAGGGATGCAACTCACTGACACGAACATCTTTAAGACAGAACAAAGGGGTGTAACTCACTGACACAAACATCTTTAGGACAAAGCCAGGGGAGGTAACTTACTGACACAGACTTTACGACAGAGAGGGGGGAAGGGAGGTAACTCAGTGACCCACACACACACATCACGAGGACAGAGCGAGGGGAGGTAACTCACTGAGACAATCACTGCGGCCGTCCTGGTCGAAGTCAGGGGTGAGGGAGCAGATGGTGGTCTGGTCAAAGTAGTTCATGAAGTCCTCCAGACAGATCCAGAACTCCCCGTCATCCTTGTCCTCCATCTGCACCTCCCCCTGCCTCACCCCGTCCCACTCCCTGCTCCTGCCAACACGGGACGTCAGGTCAGGTCAAGTCAGGTCAGGTCAGGTCAAGTCAGGTCAAGTCAGGTCAATTCAGGTCAGGTCAGGTCAAGTCAGGTCAAGTCAAGTCAAGTGAAGTCAGGTCAAGTCAAGTCAGGTCAAGTCAGGTCAAGTCAAGTCAAGTCAAGTCAGGTCAAGTCATTTTAGGTCAAAACAAGTCAGGTCAGGTCAAAACACCTGAAGTGAAGGGCAAGGTTCACAATTCAGACTGAGGTCTCTCTATCTCACATGGTCTGCGGTAACTGACTTACCAATCAACAACCTGAAGACACAGTTTTCTACAAAGAGAAAGCAATCATTGCAGGAAGAGCTATCCAAGCTTTTCTGGGGGCTTTTTTCTGCTATTGTGGGTTCTTCTTCCTTTTATATCTGTTACTGCCTTCTCTGGATAACCTTTTTAACCTTCTAAGACCAACGTTCTGCTAAAAACTTTTCAAAACCAAAGGGGTAAAGCTGAAGCATGTGACATCCGGTGGTTTGAAGGTTTCAGTTCCAGTGGCCGCTTAACAGACCTGTTGGCAGTGTTAAAGTTAGCATTGGCTCTCACTCCAAGTCCACCCAGTCTTTTGGAGGGCACTATACACCTAGGCCCTGTGTACACACTCTATTCCAGCCAGCCTTAAGCAGACACTGTCAACCTAGGTCGTGTGTACACACTCTATTCCAGCCAGCCTTAAGTAGACACTGTCAACCTAGGTCGTGTGTATAGACTCCATGTCCAGCTAGACCTTCAGATGGTACTATACACCTAGGCTCTGTTTCCAACCAGTCTTGAGAGGGCTCTATATACCAAGGCCCCGTGTATAGACTCCATGTCCAGGCAGTTTTTCAGGTGGCACTGTACACCTGAGCCCTGTGTGCAGACTCCAGCAACAGCCTTGTGCACACGTCAAAAACACAGTGACCTTTCGCTAGGTCAGCTCTGGCAGGTGATAGGGATGACGGGAACATACCCAGCATGCAGTCACAAAGCTGGACTGCCGCGTGGTGTACTGTTGTGGGTGAAGCCTCTGCCAAAGGGCAGCTCACAGGGTACAGTAACGACTGCAGTTATACATGACAGAATTTACAAAACCGCATACTCACGGGGACTGGATGTAAAAAAGCCCATAAGTGCTTATTCCATTATCCTCGTTATAAAAGAATGAAATAAAAAAAATAAAAAAACGAAAATAAATAATGATTCTTTCTTGCTGAGAATTCTCCTCGGAAAATGAACCAGCTGTCAATATAACTGGCATTGTACTGAGCACAACTGACACACACAGAGGAATTTGGTAAAAAGCTCTTCAGTGCTATGCCCCAACGACTGCCAAGAGAGTTAAGACAGCAGAGACAGAAGGAGAGTGTGGTGTAGGGGTGGTGTAGGGGTGGAGGTGGTGTATGGGTGGTGGGGGTGGTGGGGGTGGTGTAGGGGTGGTGTGGGGGTGGTGTGGGGGTGGGGGGTGTGGGGGTGGGGGTGGTGTAGGGGTGGTGGTGGTGTAGGGGTGGGGGTGGGGGTGACCTACTTGTCACTCCAGGCTCCTGTCCACTCCGTGTTGCCCCAGGGGTTCCGCACCCTCACTAGCTTAGTGCCTTGTGCCTGTCCACACACACACACACACACACACACACACACACATACACACACACATACACACACACACACAAACACACACATACACAATACACACACATACACACATACACACACACCAACACACACACACACCACACACACACACACACACACACACACACACAACACATACACACACACACACATACACACATACACATACACACACACACACATACACACATACACACATACACACACACACACACACACACACACACACACCACACACCACACACACAGAGACACCACACACACACACACACACACACACACACACACACACACACACACACACACACACACACACACACACACACACACACAACACACACACATAAACACAGAGACACAAACACATACACATATACACACACATACACACACACATACACACACACAAAGACACACACACACACACAGACACACACAGACACACACACACAAAGACACACACACACAAAGACACACACACACACAAATATACGCGCACATACACACACACACACACACACACACACACACATATGCACACACACACAGACATGCACACATGCATACACACACATTTCAAGATTCAAGATTCAAGATTGAATTCCTTTCACGCTTTTGGGGTATGGAGGATTACAAAGAATTCAACAGGAGAATAAACCTAACAGCAATACACCCAAAGTAATATGAATACTAACAGGAACTGAAAAGCAAGAGTTCATCGCAAAATGATAAGCAAACATACACACACACACACATATAGATAGGTAGATAGATAGATAGATAGATATAGAGATATATAGAGAGATATAGATATAGAGAGAGATGTATATATATATATATATAATAAATAAATATATATATATATATATATATATATATTTAAACTCCGGCAAACATTCAAACTTTAAGCACGTTAGTTCACACCATGCACATCCTCCAAACCTTGGGAGTGGGTTCTTCTGTGCTCTGCCGTTTTTCTCTTTTCATAAAAAGCGCTTTGATTTGTTGCTTTACAAGATTCAGCGCTATATAAATTCCATACATTATTATTATTATTATTATTATTATTATTATTATTATTATTATTATAAAGGCAGCCACCCTCCACCTTCAGGGTGACAGCAAATTTGTGTGCTAATCAAGGTGTTCATCATTTAGCGGGCATGTACACTGAGGTACGCCGCGTAGAGTAGTGAGCCTATGATTCTTCTTCTTTTTCTTCTTCATCACGATCATCATCATCATCATTATAACGATCATCATCATCATCACCATCATCCATCATCATCATCACCATCTTAATCATCATCGTGACCATCATCATCATCATCATCATCATCATCATCACCACCACCGCCGTCGTCGTTACCCATCACCACCATCATCATCACCATCGCCACAACATCATCATCATCGTCATCACCATCATCATCATCATTGTTGTCGTCATCACCACAACCCCCCCTCCCCCTGACCATCATCGTCGTTGTCATCACCACCACCATCATCATCATTCATCATCACACCACCAAACCACCATCACAACCACCACCACCATCATCATACCAACCACATCATAACCATCATCTCATCGTCGTGTCGTCTTAGTCATCGCCTGACCCATCAGCTTACCTGGTGTTCGGTGAGAGAATAGGCGTAAACCCCTCACCAGACCACAGACATTGTCGAACCTCTCCTGAAACACAACAAAGGTAAATGTTACGTCTGTTAGCAACATTGTCGAACCTTCCTGAAACACGCCAAGGCATGTAGACAGTTGTTAGCAGCACACCAATAACGGGATACCTACAGTGTTAGCAGACATTTTTCGAACCTCTCCTGAAACACAGCAAGGTCATGTTGACAGTCTGTTAGCAGACACCCAAATTTAACAGCGATACCTTACAGTCTGTTAGCAGACATTGTCGACACCCTCTCCTGAAACAGCAAAGGTCATGTGGACAGTCTGTTATCACCAATAACAGCGGATACCTACAGTCTGTTAGCAGACATTGTCGAACCTCTCCTGAAACACAATCAAGGTCATGTTGACAGTCTGTTAGCAGACAGCCAATAACAGCGATACCTACAGTCTGTTAGCAGACATTGTCGAACCTCTCCTGAAACACAACCAAGGTCATGTTGACAGTCTGTTAGCAGACAGCCAATAACAGCGATACCTACAGTCTGTTAGCAGACATTGTCAAACCTCTCCTGAAACACAGCCAAGGTCATGTTGACAGTCTGTTAGCAGACATTGTCGAACCTCTCCTGAAACACAGCCAAGGTCATGTTGACAGTTGTTAGCAGACATGTCGAACTCTCCTGAAACACAGCCAGGTCATGTTGACAGTCGTTAGCAGACATTGTCGAACCTCTCCTGAAACACAGCCAAGTCATGTTGACAGTCTGTTAGCAGACATGTCGAACCTCTCCTGAAACCCAGCCAAGGTCATGTTGACAGTCTGTTAGCAGACATTGTCGAACCTCTCCTGAAACACAGCCAAGGTCATGTTGACAGTCTGTTAGCAGACATTGTCGAACCTCTCCTGAAACACAGCCAAGGTCATGTTGACAGTCTGTTAGCAGACATTGTCGAACCTCTCCTGAAACACAGCCAAGGTCATGTTGACAGTCTGTTAGCAGACATTGTCGAACCTCTCCTGAAACACAGCCAAGGTCATGTTGACAGTCTGTTAGCAGACATTGTCAAACCTCTCCTGAAACACAGCCAAGGTCATGTTGACAGTCTGTTAGCAGACATTGTCGAACCTCTCCTGAAACACAACCAAGGTCATGTTGACAGTCTGTTAGCAGACATTGTCGAACCTCTCCTGAAACACAACCAAGGTCATGTTGACAGTCTGTTATCAGCCAATAACAGTGATACCTACAGTCTTTTAGCAGACAGCCAATAACAGCGATACCTACAGTCTGTTAGCAGACAGCCAATAACAGCAATACCTACAGTCTGTTAGCAGACAGCCAATAAAGTCGATGCTGACATTCTCTTTATCAGACAACCAATAACAGCGATACCTACATGCACCAGGCACTGAAGCCATACAGACAGACCGCTTTGATCCAGTCAGTAAAGACAACAAGACATGGTCTTTTTTCCAGCCAATCAACAAAGACAAAAAACACAAACCAGTTTTCAGCCAATAAACAAAGAAGAAAGACACAAAACTGTTTTCTGCCAATCAACAAAGACAAAAGACACAAAACTGTTTTCATCCAATCAACAAAGACAAAAGACACAAAACTGTTTTCATCCAATCAACAAAGACAAAAGACACAAAACTGTTTTCATCCAATCAACAAATACAAAAGACACAAAACTGTTTTCATCCAATCAACAAATACAAAAGACACAAAACTGTTTTCAGCCAACCAACAAAGACAAAAGATCGACACGCTCAGTGTTCAGCCAATCAGGAGAGGCGGTACTGACCGGCACGGTGCAGGTGACCAGAGCTCCGGAGTTGACGGCATTGTGCAGACGGTTGAACAGCTTGGCCGGTCGGTGCTCGTTGTCGTCGAAGTCAATCCGCTCGGCCACGCCGCCCGTCAGCGCCAGGTAGGCGTCCCCTGGCTGACCACCGTACACCGACTTGTAGTTCCCGTGATACCTGCACAGCCAGCACAGGCTGTCTTCAGTCAGCACCTTTAGGACAGGGGGAACACGTCTACATGTCTCTTCGCCAAATGAGACGGGCTCTATCTTCATCCAGCATCTTTTAGTTTAGGCAGGAGGTGGGCAGTGTCTGTATGTCTTCTCCCAACAGAAAAATAACAACGACACTGGCAAGCTGTAGAAGATGGACCGTGTAGGGAAGCAGAAGTCTTCGCAATCTGACAACCCGGATTCGATTCCCGTTCAAGGGGATATTTTCCCCTGGAGTTAACATCAGTGTAGACTCCACTCTCCCCAAAAGTCCTTTGGATTAGATTATAAACCGAGGCCCCGTGTGCGAACGCACGCAGAACATCTTGCGCACACGTTAAATCCTGTTCCGCTTTTCGTAAGAGTAGGCCATTGTGTGCCGGTGGAAACAGATGACAGAATTCACAAAACCGTATACACACGGGGACTGATGTAAAAAAGCACATAAGTGCTTATTCCATGATCCTCGATATAAAAGATTAAAATAAAATAAATAAATAAAATAAGAAGTCTTCCGAGGAGAAGCCTCCTTCTAGCCATGTGTCAGCCTGCCACTGCTGACGTTGAGGGGCCTGACAGCAGCGCTGGACTTTCCGCTGCCTGGAGAAATGTTCTGTCCTTAGATATCAATCACGGTTCAAAGAATTATATTGATGAACTAAACAACAGAATGTTTCGTTCACAAATCGTAATATAAAACGCACATCAATCAATTAAACAATCAAATCAATTTTTCAGGGAAGGAACTTTATGTTTGGTATTCAAACTCTCGTCAAACAATATTTCGTAATAGTTATGACTACACATATTGCTCTTGCCTTAAGAATGGCGTCGTCTCTTCTATAGTTTCGCCTTTTTCTATGTGTAGATGTAGTTTGGTTTCCGTTTGAGATTAGATCTTCAGAATATCAATGGGCACTACTCTTTTGTTGCCGTGGAGTCTTTATCATGCACTAAAAGTATGTTGCGCATGGGATCTTTGTTTCTCATCTCATGCAAAAGACTAGCACTCAGACTACCACAGAAGGTTTATGGGAAGGAGAGAAGTTCAGTTTCAGATTGAAATCAAACCTGCCACCTCTCGTATCCAAGATCTGTGTGTTTTAGCGTTTGGCCACTAATCCATCGTGCGTGAGTAAGTGCGCGCGCGCGCGTGTGTGTGTGTGTGTGTGTGTGTGTGTGTGTGTGTGTGTGTGTGTGCGTGTGCGTGCGTGCGTGTGTGTGTGTTTGTGTGTGGGTGTGAGGTAGTTTTTCTCTACTCCGAGGCAAGAATGAGATTTTAAAAATGCATTCTTCACCCGTCACCATAGTCATATATTCTTTGATGACATAACTGATCGACGCATGCATGGATCTCTCCCTCCTTCCCTTCCCCTCCTCTAGCCCTTCCTCCCCACCCACCCCACTCCACCCCTCACCCCACCATTCACACCACCCCATCCCACGTTCACCCCATCCCACCTTCACCCACTCCCACCCTATCCTTCACTCCACCCACAGCCTTCACCCCACCCCATCCCACCCTCCCACCCTTCCCCACCTATCCTTCACCCCAACCCTCACCCCACCCTCCACCACCCTCACCCCACCCCTCACCCCACCCCTCACCCAACCCCACCCTCCACCCCACCCCTCACCCAACCCCACCCTCCACCCCACCCCTCACCCAACCCCACCCTCCACCCCACCCCACCCCACCCCTCACCCCACCCCCAACCCCTCCACCCCTCACCCCACCCCTCCACCCCACCCAACCCAACCCAACCCCACCCGTGACCCCCAGCGCCGGGTGCTGACCTGGCAAAGGCCTTCTCCAGCAGGGACACCCAGAACTCGTCCTGGTCGGTGGCAGAGCGGGCCCCCCAGGGCATGCTTCCGCCCAGCATGGGCAAGTAGTCGTCGATGTACACGTCCTCCCACTGCCCGAAGCGCCAGAAGCGACAGTGGAAGATGCCGTCATAGGCCGCAGTGCCCACCGGGTACGCGTCTTCAGGAATCACCTGCCCACACACACACACGCACGCGCGCGCACGTAGATACATGCCTTTCACAGCACACACCCATCAACATCAATGTCCTTCCCATTGTCTAATATCACTTTGAGTGAACAGACGTTAAAATCGAAGCATGCGTGCGCGCGCACTCACGCAGGCACGTAGCACGCATGCACACACACTCACACACAGACACTCACACTCAGACACACTCACACACACACACACACACAGCACCACACACACACGCATGCACACACGCACACACACGCGCGCACACAAACACTCACACACAGACACATACACACACAGACACACACAGACACACACAGACACACATAGACACACAGACACACACAGACACACATAGACACACACAGACACACACAGACACAAAACACACAGGGTGTGTGTTGTGTGTGGGGGGGAGGGGGGAAGGTGTTGTCTGTCTGCCGGCGGAAAGAAAAAACTGCAGAAGAAATCAGACTGGGACATCAACGCTAAGAAGAAAGAAAGAAAACGGAGAAGGTAGGAATGAAGGAAAAGATAAAAAGAGAGAAAGGGGGATAAGAGAAAAAAAGAGAGAAGCGTCGTGAGTGAGAGAGAGAGAGAGAGAGAGAGAGAGAGAGAGAGAGAGAGAGAGAGAGAGAGAGAGAGAGACAGACAGACAGACAGACAGACAGACAGACAGACAGACGACAGAGACAAACAGACAGACGGAGAGAGACAGAGAAAAAGAGTCATTCAGACAGACAGACAGACAGACACAGATAAAGACAGAAACAGAAATAAACAACAAAGCCTACAGAGGAGGAGAGTACAGAGAGGAAAGGCAGGAAAATGCAGCAGCAGCAGCAGCAGAAGGCAGGGAGGCAGGGAGGCAGGGAGGCAGGCAGGGAGGCAGGGAGGTAGGGAGGGAGGGAGGGAGGGAGGCAGGGAGGCAGAGAGGCAGGGAGGCAGGGAGGGAGGGAGGCAGGGAGGCAGAGGGCAGGGAGGCAGGGAGGGAGGCAGGGAGGTAGGGAGGCAGGGAGGGAGGCAGGCAGGGGAGGCAGGGAGGGAGGGAGGGAGGCAGAGAGGCAGGGAGGCAGGGAGGGAGGCAGGGAGGTAGGGAGGCAGGGAGGGAGGCAGGCAGGGAGGCAGGGAGGGAGGAGGGAGGCAGGCAGGGAGGCAGGGAGGCAGGCAGGGAGGGAGGCAGGGAGGCAGGGAGGCAGGGAGGCAGGGAGGGAGGCAGGGAGGGAGGGAGGCAGGGAGGGAGGCAGGGAGGGAGGCAGGGAGGCAGGGAGGCAGGGAGGGAGGCAGGGAGGGAGGGAGGCAGGGAGGCAGGGAGGGAGGCAGAGAGGCAGGGAGGCAGGGAGGCAGGGAGGCATGCAGGAGCATGCATGCAGCCCAGCACTGTACCTGTTTGAGCTGGTCAGGGTGCTCCGAGATGTTGGCCACAGTGGACAGGAACCAGCAGGTGCCTGCTCCCCCCTGGCCTATGTCATAGCGCGTAGTCCCCTCACTGAACAGCTTGGCCTGCTCCCTCACCTCCTGCCACACACACACACACACACACACACACACACACACCACACACACACACACACACAACACACACACCACACACAACACACACACACACACACCACACACACACACACACCACACACACACACACACACACACCACACACACACACACACACACAACAACACACACAACACACACAACACACACACACCACACACAAACACACACAACACACACAACACACACCACACAAACAACCACACAACACAACACACAACACACACACAACACCACACCACACACACAACACACACAAAACACACACAACACACACACACAACACACACACACACACCACACAACACACACACACACACAACACACACACACACACACACACACACACACACACACACACAACACACACACACACACACAACAACACACACACACACACAACACACAACACACACAAACACACCACACACACACAACACACACACACACACACACACACACACACACACACACACACACAACAACACTACACAACACCAACACACACACACACACACACACACACACACACACACACACACAACACACAACACACACACACAAGCACACTACCACTCACCCCAACACATTCAAGAGAACTATAACACACAGCGACACCATCTCCCCAAAGCTGGCTAACAGTCGTATGCACGCAGAACATCTTGCGCACACATTAAAACCCGTTCCGCTTTTCGTAAGAGTAGGCCATTGTATGCCAATAGGAACGGATGACAAAATTTACAGAAACTGCATACACAAGGGGACTGGCTGTAAAAAGCACATGAATGCTTATTCCATTATCCCCAAAATAAAAGAATAAATAAATAAATAAAATAAGCACACACATCCAGAAACAAGGAGAGAAACAGAGACAAGAATAGAGAACGACACACTGACAGACAGACAGACACACTGACAGGCAGAAAGACACACTGACAGGCAGACAGACAGACAGACAGACAGACAGACAGCAACAAGGATACGAGCACTCTCAAGATTCAAGATCTACTAGTTAGCTTTTGGCCCCCTTTTATGGGGCATGGAGGATTTCAGTCAACAAAATCAACTGTAATGAAGAAGAAGAAGAAGAAGAAGAAGAAGAAGAAGAAGAAGAAGAGAGAAGAAGAAGAAGAAGAAGAAGAAGAAGAAGAAGAAGAAGAAGAAGAAGAAGAAGAAGAAGAAGAAAAGAAGAAGAGAAGAAGAAGAAGAAGAAGAAGAATATATAATCCGCATCAACAAAACCATGTACAAGACAGCATATGACAGAACTGCAGCAGTCACCACCAGCAGCCAGACAGGGACAGAGGGACTCACCGTGGGCCTCATCCAGTGGACCTTGTGGGAGATGTTGACCTCCTGCACGGCCTCGTTCAGCCCGAAGTCCCGGTCCTCCCACAGCTGACCGCTGGCCACTGACGGCCGGCTCTCCCGCCTCCTCTCCCCCTCCTCCTCCTCCTCCTGTCCGGTTCTGAAGTCCAGGAACAAGGTGTGAAGACCCGTGTCGGTGTGGGTGTAGTCCCCCTCAGCCCCGCTCTTCTCCTGGGGATCCTCCACTGAGAGAGAGAGAGGGGGAGAGAGGGGGGGGGGGTGGAGGTTTTGTGTCAGCTTCTTACTGTGGAGATGTGGCTGTGTTTGGGATGGCTGAACATTGTGTGACACTACACCCGAGTCCTTGAAGCCAGTTAGTTTATTTGTAGTCTCCATTTATACGAGGTTTATGGGACTGTGGGAAACCACTACAGCATTTTCGTAATTTCCTCAATACGATTACCCAAAAAGTCAACCAATAGAGAAGTAAAGAAAGAAAGCTAACTATGATTGATTAAAACAACCCCTTGATCGCAAATAATAGAAGTTCTGGAAAAGTGTACACACACAACTACTTTGTTGGATGCAGACGATAGATTCTACAGGATCATCTGTATTGCCATTGTAAAAGAGTATCGTCTGGTCCACCTTCAGATACTTCACTTTGAAATTTGTAAATGTAAGCCACCATTGGGCGATCCACTTGTTCCACTTTACAAAGTAATGTAAATGTTAAACAACACGAATATCATGAATCCAGTTCCAATGACAATGCCTGAACAAATTTGAAATAACAATTATAGTGCAATTTATATCAACGATGAATCAGATATTGTTTATCAAAGATCCTTTTCATGTTTGGAAAATAGTGATTTTACTCCATGAAACGTTCCATAATCGGAATTAACTCCCTTGCCCATGAATCGCTTCATAATCGGAGTTAACTCCCTTCCCAGATAAAACGGTCAGCTTCAACAGTACTTACGGTATAACTATGTCCTGCCACAGACACAAATCGCTGTAAAATGCATTTCCAAAACCAGAGAGGAAAAGTCAACAGTCAATAAAAACAAAACTACCAACCGAATTTTTCTCAGCATTTAAACGCCACAAAAACTGAAAAGGTTGATTAAAATAATTTAGACACTGCTTCAAAACTACAGTAGCTGATTAAAAGACAACATAAAACCAAAAGCCATGGAATCAAAACCATCTATGTAAAGAAAAAAATTAAAGAAAAGAAAAAAATCTACCTACGTTATAGCCCTGTCGACTATGGAAACCATATCAAAACTGAACAATAACTACAACATATTATACTACCAATCGCAACACAATCAACAATAGCAACAACATCGAAAACAAAAATACTACTAATCTGTAACATGAATGAACCAATAGTGATACTACATTCATTCAAAGACCACATTCAAACACTAGCTGACATGAAGGGTCACAAATTGGTGTTACTCTATAGATAAATAATGATGATAAACTCTACTGTATGCACCAGCCAAAGCCCAGAGAATAAAGCGGTGTGGAGGAGAGATGCTGTGCAAGCGGAAAGACATCAGTGCTGCGTAGTGTTGGCTTGATCCGTGAATCACTACTGTACTGGACTAGACTATCAGTCAGTCAGTCAGTCATTCAGTCAGCTTACAGCATC
>CM054136.1:90218061-90225561 GCA_028751875.1 Rapana venosa | reverse complement strand
TTTAAAAGCGACATTTCAAACTAACATGGCCGCCGTCACGTTTACTCCATGCATGACGTCATCTGCAGTGTGGACTTTTCACTTCCGCACACGGAAAGCCACTTGGCGATCTATAAGATAAATCTATAATATAACGGGCGCTGTTTGCGGATCGTTAGGGGTCAATTGCTCACCACAATCCATCTGACAATGTCAAACTCAAACTCATGGATGGGAAAAAAAGGCAACATCATTTGGTGATCGCTCAAATCTGTCAAGGTGAGACCCAGTCTCCACACAAGGTGTGAAAGTTTCTACACGTTGATTTTTCTAACGAGTTTGCTATGTAGAGACTGGTTTATAATTTTGTTTATGTCATCAAGTCACTTCTTTTGTGGGAATTGGAAATGAAAGGAAAAAAAAGAATATTTTCCATCGAACGTACTATAGCCTGAGAAAAGCTAACAAACCAAAGAAAGGTGTTGGGGGAGGGGGGGGGGGGTTACTATGTTGTGCAATATTTTGCTCATGACGTCACGCTTTGAAGCAAAAAGCCACCTTTGCTACTGGTCTTTTGAACAGAGGTGTGTCTAAAAAAGAAAAACGTTACTGTCAGTAGTAGCCCATTATATGATTACACATCAGAGAATGATCAAGTGTCTAATGGAGGTGCTTTCAAGCCTGTGTTTTAGCTTCGGCATTCCTAAAGTGTTGTTTATAAAAGATGGTAGTATTTCAAACCATCATCATTATCATTGACATCATTATCATTAACATCATCATCATCATTATCATCGTATCATCATCATCATCAATTTCATCTTCTCTACAGTTCTATTGGTGTTGACTACCAAGCACAACAAGATAACAACAAAGAAAATAAGCCTACCGGTAAAGAAAACCTACATTAAAGGCAGACGACACGAGCTAGCTCCTTTACCTTCTTTATCCTCTTTCGGTTTGTTGTCATCCCCATACAGATCGTATCCGTAAATGGCGTTGTCATCCGGGTAATAGACGCCATTGTCGGTGGTGGTATTTCCGTTTCCTCCTGTGTCGGTGTTGGTGTTGGTGTTGTCGGTGCCGTGCTGGTTCTTGGGGTAGGGGTTGACGGTTTGGCGCCGGGGCTGACCATCGTCTTGAGCCGTGGTGGAGACAGTGCAGCCCATGATCAAGGTCAAGGTCAGCGGTAGACGTTGAAAGTGAAGGCCGTTCTTTTGTGTGTGGCAGAAGTGACAGCAGAGGTCAACCAGGTCACTGACCTAATGGCTCTGAAACATGGCATAGCAAAGATTGTGAGAGATTCCAAGGAGCACCTGACTGTGTTGTCTAACTATGCTTAGGGAATATCAAAAGTAAGATTTACCTGTGCATGCAAAACTGTGGCATTAATGTGTGTGCACATACACACAGAGGCTTGATTTCTTTCTGTATTCTGGAATTATTTATGAGTTGCATTTTCTAAATTGTATTGCAGATCAGAATGTTAATTTTCATTTACTTGTCCACTGGTTTGTTGTTTTTTTTAATGTGTGCGTTCATCCCCAGATCCTGGCCATACTCTGTCCCAACCCCCAACCCCTTCTGATTGTGGGGTTGTTTTGTCATTTTTTTGTATTTTTCTGTCTGATGTCATAGTTTGAAAAGAGATGCACAACGAAATTTAAAAAAAACAACAACCACACACACAATTTATGTACAAATCAGATTCATATGATACTGTCACTTACCACATTCCAGATATAAAACTATGTCTTATCGCTGGAATCCACAGTTCTTTCTTTCCATACCCTTCCTTCCTATTCTGTTATATTTTTTAAGTTTTACATGTAAATTCAGTCCGAAATATGTATGCAATTGAAGAGCATCACTGTAAGGTTTAACGTTTTTAAGAACCAGTCATAGGAGCCAGTCTTTCTTGAACAAACTATGCACACCAATGAAAAAGTTAATTGTTTTCTTCTTAAGCATAGTTGTTAGATGTGATTAATTGTCCTTCCTATAGTACATAAAGTTTCACTGGCGTACATTGTCAATCTGAGAATTGTAGTGTGTGTGCGTGTGTGTGTTTGTGTGTGTGTGTTTTGTGTGTGTGTGTGTGTGTGTTGCTGTTGTTGTTGTTGTTGCTTCGATTTTTACGTCTGTCCACTCGAAGGGATATTAGACGATGGGAAGGAGAGGGGAGGGGTATTTATGTTGATGGCTGTGTGCTGTGAAATTGGTATCTGTTGCTAAATATAGAAGGCAATATACAGAAAAGGGTTAAGCAATGATAACAACAAATGAATACATAAGAAACGCTAATATGATTTAAAGATTTTGTTATTGGAAACACCAAATTAAAAAAATTGTTAATCTTATCCAAGGATTTCTCAGAAAAAGAGGTTAAGACTGGTTTAGACTCTCACATTAAAAATTATCTGAATGCCTGCAATGTTCTCACCACACAAACAGTTTATATTTTTGCTGTATTTGGTGATAAAAGCATTCAGCTTTATCCCAAAAAATAAAGCGCTAGCTTTTCTTGCCATGATAAAACTTGTGTAGGTTTCAGAGTGATCAATGTTCATAAAAACAGGGGCAGTGATTAAAGATCTGTCTGAAAGGTGCTCCTTTTGATAATAAGTTTTTTTATAGCCCTGCTCAGCGATGCCACTTCTAGTAAATGATAGCCCTCTTGTAAAGATAATGGAACATGTAGTTCTAGAGAATCCTCTCCATGCTTTGCACCTCTCTTTGCAGCTCTGTGAGCCCACTCATTTGGTATGAACCAACCCCACATGGCGAAGGTACCCAACAGAAAATGACACAAATACCCCTTAAAGCTAGAAACATGTATGACATGATTGATCTCTAGTACAACTTTAGATATTTTCTTAGAACCTGTGGATTTGAATGTGTAGAGTACCGATTTAGAATCAACGTAACAGGTGTGTGTGTGTGTGTGTGTGTGTGTGTGTAGAGGGGGAGAAGTGCGTCTGTGCTTGTAACTGCATACCTACTTGTGTGTGCGTGCGTGTGTGTGTGTGTGTGTGTGTGCGTGCGTGCGTGTGTGTGTGTTGGGTATGAATACACAATGAGGCCCAATTCAAGACAGAACTTTCTACAGCAAGCCTCCAGCGTGCAGGGCCCACTAGATTCAGTCAGCAGTGCAATCGTCCTTGATCAGTGAAGCAGAGAAAATGGTGTCAAAGTCCCAATAGCAAAATATTGATTTTAAATGTTAACTTGTCTCTTTGGCGACATAGCAGCCGTCATAGGCAGTCATGCCTCCAGTGAAACAAGCCTGGTTCATACCTATAGCTCCTTCCTTCCCACATTGCACACAACTCTCTGCATGGATTGCCATACCCAAGAAAGGTTCGGCCAATAGTGGGGTGCCCCAGGGCACACTGCTTAGCAGTTTCTTCTTTGACATAAAATCGACGACCTGCCATTGTCTTTGTCAAGTGACGTGGGCAAGCAGGGTGATTGAAAGTGTGCTGAATGATCAGCAGTGTGCTGAATGATCAACAGTGCTGAATGATGCTGATGATGATGATGATGATGATGATGATGATAAATGGAATTTATATAGCGCTATATCTTGCAAAAACAAATCAGAGCGTTTGCATTCAACCCGCTCCTACACATGCAACTAACAATGGTTAACAATATTTTAGCAATTTCAAATGTACACACTCGCACGCACACACGCACGCACACAGGTTATACACTTCAGCAGGGTGTTGGAATTTGGCTGTTAAAGGCAGGGACAGATATGAGATGAAACAGGAGGGGAAAATCTTAGGTTTGAAATAGGTATGTTTTGAGGCTGGATTTAAAACTGTCGTAAGTAGGCTTTTCACAAAGGGAGAGAGGGAGGTCATTCCAGATTGATGGACCAGAAATAGAGAATGAGCGACCGCTAACGGTGGATTGGTTGAATCTAGGTATTCTTAAGCACAAGGTACCTGCAGCAGAGCTGAAGGAACGAGAAGGAGTGTACAGATGAAGACATTCATATAGATAGGAGGGTGCTGTTTTGTGCAGGCATTTGTAACAGAGGGTACTGACCTTTACTCTGTGTGGCACAGGCAACCAGTGGAGAGATCGCAGGAAATGAGTAGTATGCTCAGATTTTTTTCTTTTTGAGGACTAATCGAGCTGCAGATTTTTGTATGTGTTGAAGGGAGTGGATACATGATGCTGGCAGACCAGTCAAAGGAGAGTTACAATAGTCCAGATGTGAAAGAATGAGAGATTTGACAAGTTTGGATGTTGTATCAGCGGAGAGGTACTTTCGGATTGCACTTATACGCTGTAATTGATAGTAGCAGGACTGACAGGTCTTGGTGACGAATTTTTGCATAGAGAGTGTTTTGTCAATGAACAACACCTAGAAACTTGACTGCAGTGGATAGAGGAACTGACATATTGCCAAATTCAATTGAAGCTGTTGTGATGGAAGAGAGTTTGTGTTTGGTCCCTACACTCATGGTTTTATCTGCGTTTAGCTGTAACTTGTTTTGTATCATCCAGTTTTGAATGTCTTTAAGGCAGAGTGACATATTTGTCAAGAGAAAAGGAAGTTTTTCAGGAGTGTCACTGCTTTGAATCTGAGAGTCATGGGCGTAGAAATGATGGTTGATCCGGTGACGGTTTATTATAATATGAGTGGAACAGTGTAGAGAGTGAACAGAACAGGGCCCAGAACTGATCCCTGCAGGACTCCACATTCCAGTTTGGCAGGAATTGATTTAATCTTGTTTACTGCGACTGTCTGGAATCGGTCAGTGAGGTATGAACTAAACCAGGTAAGGGCCGCACCTTTTATACAAAATGTTTTTTGGAGACGGGAGAGAAGGATAGAGTGATCTATAGTGTCAAATGCTGCAGATAAGTCGAGAAGAGTTAGAAGGGAGATTTTCCCTGAGTCAGAAGCATTTAGAAGCGTGTTTAATGTATGGACTAGGGTGGTTTCGGTACTGTGGTTGACGCAATAGGCAGACTGAAATGCGGGAAGGAGACTATTTGAATAAAGATAGCTGTTGAGTTGTTTCAGAACTACACTTTCAAGGACTTTGGAGATAAAAGGTAGGTTAGAAACAGGCCTTTAATTTTTCAGTATGTTAGGGTCGAGGTCATGTTTTTTAGTACAGATGTAGCTATTGCAGTTTTGAGTATAACGGTCTAACGGTCTGCTGATGATCAACAGTCTGATTATGATCAACACTGATTCTCCCCTCTTGTTCCATCTCATTTTTGTCCCTGCCCTCAACAGCCAAAACCCCATCACCCTACCGGAGTTGTGCGTGCGTGCGTGCGTGCGTGCGTGCGTGCGTGCGTGCGTGTGTGTGTGTGTGTGTGTGTGTGTGTGTGTGTGTGTGTGTGTGTGTAAGTGTGTGTGTGTGTGTGTACATTTGAATTTTTAAAAACTATTAATTGTAACTGGCTGCATGTGAAAGAGTGGGATGAACGAAAGGCTTTGATTTGTTTTTTGCAAGATATGGCGCTATATAAATTCCATGTATTATCATTATTATTATTATTATTATTATTATTATTATCACTGTCTGGCAGGCTGCTTGCTCCCAACAGCAGTAAATCAGCGGGGTGTTGATTAATCAACAGTTGATGCCAGCAGACCTGGTGTTGATGTGTACACACGCCTGTTGGTTTCACTTAAGGGGAGTGCCTTTTGTTGTTCCTGTTCTAGCATAACATGAGCACCGACGTCCATCGATCATGTAATAGCCATATTGTCCTCCTCCTTTCTTTCTCTGTGTGTGTGTGCACGCGCGCTGTTGTGTGTGTGTGCACGTGCTCTCCCAACAACATTTTAAAAATTAAAGTAGAACTGGGTTGGGTCGGGTTTGGGTTTTTTTAGGGGGTGGGGGGCGGGGCTTGTTTGTTTGTTGTTTTGCTTTGTAATTGTAACAGATTAAAAAAAGAAAAACAACTAAAGCAGCATAGTATTGGTTTCTCTTCACTATTTAATATCCATACATCACACACACTCGCATCCCCATGCCGCACGCACCCAAGCACGCATGCACTGGCAGGAGCAAGCACACCCCTCCCCACCCACAGCCAGCCAGAGAGAGAGAGGGGGGGGAGGGGGGGGGGTTCTTCTTTTCTTTTCGAAGATAATGAATAAGTACCCATGTGCTTTTTTACATTCAGTCCCCGCCCTTAGAGAGATGGAGAGAGAAGAGAGAGAGAGAGAGAGAGGAGGGGGAGGAGAGAGATCTTCGTTTTATTCGAGATAATGAATAAGTACCCATGTCTTTTTTACATTCAGTCCCGCCTTAGAGAGAGGGAGAGAGAGAAAGAGATTCTTTTTCGTTTTTTTATATCGAGGATAATGAATAAGTACCCATGTGCTTTTTTATATCCAGTCAGAGCCCTTAGGAATACATCATAGAAGAAGAAGAAGAAGAAGAAGAAGAACAACAACAACAACGACAACAACAATAATAACAATAATTAAAATGATAATAATAAACCCAATACCCATTCACTCACACAGTAAAAGAAAAAAAACACCCACAAAAAACCACAGTGAGAGAGAGAGAGACATTCTTTTTTTTTTTTAATTCGAGGATAATGAATAAGCAACCATGTGCTTTTTTTACATTCAGTCCTCGCCCAGAAGAGAGAGAGAGAGAAGAGAGAAGAGAGAGAGAGAGAGGAGAGAGAGAGAGAGAGAGAGAGAGAGAGAGAGAGAGAGGAGAGAGAGAGTGGCCTGAATATGTGACAAGGGCTCAAAAAGCGGTGAGGAGACCGAAGCCTGGTTTGTCTGTCTGAGGTGCAGGGTGACTGCTGTCAATACGACCTGGCGAATTGGGATACCTGCCAGGTCCTTCTGTCCTGCACAGGCTGTGTGTGTGTGTGTGTGGTGTGTTGTGTGTGTGTGGTGCGTGCGATTTTTTGTAAGTAGGTCTCTTCCAACATAGATTAAGTCTGTGTGTGTGTGTGTGTGAAGTCAAGTCAAGCCAAGCCAAGTCGAGTCAAAATAATTTTTATTGAGTAGATTACACAAATTTCTTTTTCATTCTGCCCTCACGAAAAGATTTTTTTTTTAATCGACATCATACACACACGCGCGCACGCGCGCCACCGTTAATCTATGTTGAAAGAGAATTTCACCAAAGCTAAAAATATGACAAAAAGGGAACTGAAAAAGAGAGAAAGCTCTTTCACACACGGAACCAAGGAAGGAAGGTGGCAGGATGGTTAAGATGTTCGCCTGCCAACAAGTAAACCGTGAGGTTCTGGGTTCGATTCGCAGCCTCGCCCTTTCTTCCCAGTTTCACAAAAAAATCGAATTGAATGTCAAGTCTTCGGATGAGAATATAAACCGAGGCCCCGTGTTCGAACGCATGCAGAACATCTTGCGCACACGTTAAATCCTGTTCCGCTTTTGGAAGAGTAGGTCATTGTGTGCCGGTGGAAACAGATGACAAAATTTACAAAACCGCATACACACGGGGACTGGATTTAAAAAAGCACATGAGTGCTTATTCCATTATCCTCGAT
>CM054136.1:90205561-90213061 GCA_028751875.1 Rapana venosa | reverse complement strand
TTATTAACAGCACATCTACCTACAGGTAAGCTGACCCCGGACAGGGCAACATTTAACCCCACCCTTAATTAAATGCTATATAAATTCCATATATTATTATTATTATTATTATCCCCTACAGGCGGCCGAGACCCGAACCACTGACTCGGGATCAACCTGCCTGCATGAACGAGTGAGATACTTAGCGCTCTATCTGTGCAAACACGGCACCCACTGGCCGCATAGCGATATAGGGGGAGAGTGAAACTCCGCAACCACATGTACACACTGGGAAAGGCATTTCTTCCTTCGGGGTACAAACCAGTGGAGTGTGTATGTGTGTTAGTAAGGCCTAAGTACAGCCTGTATTGACAACATCTATACACCTGTCACTGTTTGGCATGGCATGGCGTGGCATGGCACGGCAGATCCTTGAGGGTAACTGGGGGCTGGTACAGTTAGCGGACAAGTCGTGAGCAGGTGCAATGATACTGGTCAGTTGTGGCGCCAGTGTAGTGATGTTACCGTGCTTGGGTTTTTCAGCCATCAGCAGTGTTTCACGGTATTTGAAATGGACACCTTGGGCAGTTATTTTGTTGTTGGTGGTGGGGTTTTTTGGGGGGTCCACAGTTATAGATACATCACATAAGGAATATTGTTGGCCACTTCAACAGCCTGAAGAATTAAAGGTTTAAACAGCATGAACAACGACAACAATAGCAACAACAACAACAACAACAACAGCAACAACAACAGCAACAACCAAGCAAATAAACGTACTTGATCCGCCAGACGCCAGAGTGCATTGCTTATATCTTTGCTCCTGTATTTCACAAAGAATATATGAAATGTCTTCGAAAAAAACAACCCTGACATACTGTGAAGAATATCAACGACTGGTTTGTTTGGTTTTTTTTCTTTAGTTTAGTTTGATATTAGAAAATTCTCTTCTCTCTGTCTCTGTCTCTGTCTCTCTCTCTCTCTCTCTCTCTCTCTCTCTCTCTCTCTCTCTCTCTCTCACACACACACACACACGACTCTCTCTCTCTCACACACGACTCTCTCTCTCTCTCTCTCTCTCTCTCTCTCTCTCTCTCTCTCTCTCTCTCTCTCACACACACACACACACACACATACACGACTCTCTCTCTCTCTCTCTCTCTCTCTCTCTCTCTCTCTCTCTCTCTCTCTCTCTCTCTCTCTCACACACACACACACAACACGAATCTCTCTCTCTCACACACACACGAATCTCTCTCTCTCACACACACACGACTCTCTCTCTCTCATACACACACACACATACACGACTCTCTCTCTCTCTCTCTCTCTCTCTCTCTCTCTCACACACACACACACACACACACACGACTCTCTCTCTCTCTCTCTCTCTCTCTCTCACACACACACGATTCTCTCCCTCTCTCTCTCTCTCTCTCTCTCTCTCTCTCTCTCTCTCTCTCTCTCTCTCTCTCTCTCTCTCTCACACACACACACACACACGACTCTCTCTCTCTCTCACACACACACGACTCTCTCTCTCTCACACACACACGACTCTCTCTCTCTCACACACACACGACTCTCTCTCTCTCACACGACTCTCTCTCTCTCTGTCTCTCTCTCTCACACACGACTCCTCTCTCTCTCTCTCACACACGACTCTCTCTCTCTCTCTCTCTCTCTCTCTCTCTCTCTCTCTCACGACTCTCTTTCTCACACACACACACGACTCTCTCTCTCTCTCATACACGACTCTCTCTCTCTCTCTCTCTCTCTCTCTCTCTCTCTCACACACACACACGACTCTCTCTCCTCTCTCTCTCTCTCTCTCTCTCTCTCTCTCTCTCTCTCTCACGACTCTCTCTACATACACTTGGTATAGCTCCTTTAAAGATGCGTTTGGTCCAGAACAGTATCTGATATCGTTAACTAATAAAAGGCTTCGAAGTAATTTACTCAAATTTAGGCTAAGATTGTGTGGTCTTTTGAACTGCAAACAATGGTATATTACAGCAGAGACAGACAACAACTCTTGTCCAGCATGTGGAGAAGAAGAAGAAGACGAATTTCATTTTTTGTTTGCTTGTAGAACTTATCATGACATTCGCCAAAAAATTGCTTTTTTGACAAACCCAACCAACAGGTCCACCAATCTTGTACAAAAGGTGTTATCTTCAAATAATATGTCCCAGCTTAAATCTTTAGCAATATATATAACGCAGGCTCTAGATAAACGTAAGCAGACTATGAATGAAACGGATCCTATACGTAATAACTGAAAATATTGGTTGGCATTTATCTGGACTTTGGATTATTACTCATGTCCTTTTCATATTCATTCCTATGTTAATATGTTACTTACAATTACCCCCTTTGACTGATGGGCTTGTAGCTTTTGTCAAATAAAATTCGTTCATTCATTCATTCATTCTCTCTCTCTCTCTCTCTCTCTCTCTTCTCTCTCTCTCTCTCTCTCTCTCTCTCTCTCATACACGACTCTCTCTCTCTCTCTCACGACTCTCTCTCTCTCTCTCACACACACGACTCTCTCACACACACACACGACTCTCTCTCTCTTTCTCTCCCACACACGACTCTCTCTCCACTCTCTCACGACTCTCTCTCTCTCTTCCTTCTCTCTCTCTCTCTGCTCTTCTCTCATACACGACTCTCTCTCTCTCTCTCATGACTCTCTCCTCTCTCCTTCTCTCACGACTCTCTCTCTCTCTCACGACTCTCTCTTCTCTCTCTCTCTCTCTCTCACGACTCTCTCTCTCTCTCTCACGACTCTCTCTCTCTCTCCTCTCTCTCTCTCTCTCTCATACACGATCTCCTCTCTCTCTACTCTCTCTCATTGACTCTCTCTCTCTCTCTCACGACTCTCTCTCTCTCTCACGACCCCCTCTCTCTCTCTCTCAACGACTCTCTCTCTCTCTCTCTCTTCTCTCTCACGACTCTCTCTCTCTCTCCCTCTCCTCATCGACTTCTCTCTCTCTCTCACTCTCTCTCTCACACCACGACTCTCTTTCTCTGTCTCTCTCTCTCTCTCTCACGACTCTCTCTCTCTCTCTCACGACTCTCTCTCTCTCATGACTCTCTCTCTCTCTCTCTCAACACGACTCTCTCTACTCCTCTCACGACTCTCTCTCTCTCTCAGACTCTCTCTCTCTCTCTCTCACGACTCTCTCTCTCTCTCTCACGACCTCTCTCTCTCACGACTCTCTCTCTCTCTCTCACACACACGACTCTCTCACACACACACACGACTCTCTCTCTCTTTCTCTCCCACACACGACTCTCTCTCTCTCTCTCTCTCTCACGACTCTCTCTCTCTCTCTCTCACGACTCTCTCTCTCTCTCTCAACGACTCTCTCTCTCTCTCTCACACACACGACTCTCTCACACACACACACGACTCTCTCTCTTTTCTCTCCCACACACGATCTCTCTCTCTCTCACGACTTCTTCTCTCTCTCTCTCTCACACACGACTCTTTTCTCTGTCTTCTCTCACTCACACACACGATCTCTTCTTCTCTCACACACACACACGACTCTCTCTCTCTCTCTCACACACACACACACACACACTACACCACACCACAAGACTTGATTAATAGTTTTACCTGTCAAAATCGGTCAATGATATCAGGTCAGGTACAGCCGATAAGTTTCAGTGCCAAGATTAAGCGAAAACGTATTAAGTCAGGTCGACAGGACATGTACCTTACCTCCTTTCTGCTTCAGTGGGCAATGCACTAGGATGAAGCCCCACTACACGCCTGTTTATTCTAAGTCTTTGCTGGTTTTTTCCCCTCACAGTCCACAATAAGTCTCTAACACAACTGGTCTACACACGAAGAGCATCTGTCACAAGTTTGCCACAGGCGCTACGGCAGCACAGGACGTGTGTGAGGTGACCAGGCACATGCACAGGAGGGAATCTGTTTAGCATTTCAGCACACCACGTCGCGCTCATTTCCCGCTTGGCAACCAAGTAAACAATGTAGTTTCGGTTAGCCAAGATCAGGGGAAGCTATTCGTAGAGTATCACATTGTGGATGGATTGCTTCCCTTGATTGGAACTGTCGCGCGGATTTGTTCTTTAGTTCTTTTTTGGGGGGGTTGGGGGGGTGGGGAGGGGGTCTTTCAATTTATGTTTTTGTTGTGGTTGGTATGCCATATGTTTGCTGCTTACAGCTGGGTGACTGTTCTGCATTACAAAGCATTTATAATACAACAAAAGGGAGGAGAAATGGGAAAACAGGTTTACAAGTTTCAAACAGTGACGTGACTATACTTGGCGACAATTGCTAGTTATGCCCAGCTTTCTCTGTGTGTGTGTGTGTGTGTGTGTGAGGGTAGGGTAGTGTATGTCTTTTTAAAAATTCTTTTATTTCGAGGATAATGGAATAAGCACTCATGCACCATTTTACATTAGTCCCCATGTGTATGCAGTTTTGTCAAATTTGTCATCAGTTCCCACCGGCACACAATCGCCTACTCTTCCGTGCATGTGTTTTTGACTGTAGATGTGTATGTGGGGAGAGGGTGTTCTGTGTGTGTGTGTGTGTGTGTGTGTGTGTGTGTGTGTGTGTATAGAACGACTAATTGTGCAGAGTTTAATCACTCTCCTACTACTAACACCTTTCTTTACGTCTACTTACGGTTCTCTCATCGTACTGTACTGTTTTGTTTTGTACTGCGTTGGTCGTGTCTTAACTTGTATTGTGTTCAGCTTACAGTCAGGGCACAATTATTATTTCCCTGCTTGAAGGTAGGACCGACCGTTCTCCCCAAGTAAAGCACAGCGCCACAAGTGCAGCGCTATCATTTTTGTTCTTGATCAGTGTTTTTCTGTCTGCTTCGCTGTGTCAGCAGTGTCTTTTTTGGTCCATCACTTTGGCATGAAATTGTAGTACTTCCTTTACGCGTGCTAAATGTAAGCCACACACTGGACTTAGGTTTATTGCCTCATCCAAAAGACTAGGATCCAGACCACAACTTGAAGCGTGGTAGGTTAATTTAATTAATTAATACCACTTTAAGTCATGAGACTTCTCTGCGTGAAATTAGGGCTGCTGTCCCCGGGAGAACGCGTCGCCACAAGAGCAGCGCCACCTTTTTTTTTCTTGTCTGCAACTGTATTTGTTTTCCTATCAGAGTGGCCTTTTCTAATAATTTTGCCAGGGACAATTCTATTGTTGCCGTGGGTTCTTTTACGTGCTCTGAATAATTTTGTATAACACACGGGACCTCGGTTTACCGTCTCATCCCAAAGACTAGCGCCTAGACCACCACGCATGGTCTATTGGATGGGGAGAAAGTTTCAGGCCCAAACGGGATTCGAACCACCGCACTCTTCCGACCCGGACTTTTGGCTTTCTAGACAGGCGCGTTGCCTCTAGACCAGCGATCCACTGAGGGGAGCATGGTACTTTGGGTGAGGATCTAGCCCAGGTCCCCTGCTGCTTCAGAGGAGAGCGCTACTAGTAGCCACACCACGAAGCCAGAAGTGATGACTGGGCAGGGGCCAGCCTTCAGCCCCGGTCAGTGAGAGACTGGTTGTGGCCTGACACAGATCACCACTGTTTTCAACATCAGCCACTTTTCAGCTCATGCCAGATATCTCCACAACAATGAACAGGTTCAACAGTAATTTATTCATTCCAGAAAAAAAAATACCCCGTAAAGGGCAACAGCAACTCATGAAATGTGAATACAAGCACAACAACCTTATGAAGACAACTGAAAAGCTATTAGGTGCAAAGGTGGACTGCTGGTGCACAAGGAATTAAATCACAGCTGTCAACTAAATTCAACTTTCAACCTCGTCAAAGGAAAGAGAAGAAAGGGAAAAACATGTCACGTTCATTGTTGCTTGTTTGCTATTATTCGTCTTTTCTCTCACTTTGAACTTTAAACAAAGGCTCAGCCCCAACGGTAATGAAACACTCTTGAAATACCATTATGCTAAAACGGACACCAAGAGGGAAGTACTAACAACTATGAACAAACATTCAAACAGGAGGTTAAAACACCAATGATTATAATTCTATGAAAAGTCTTAACCTACAGAAAAGGGAGGAAAACACCACCACAACAAAACACGACACCTAAACCAGGCAGGGCTCGCTAAGGTCCGGCAGGATCTAAAGCAGCCCCCTACATTCTGTCAATACTTCCAACTGCCAAGTCTAAAATGATTGTACTATAAGTGATAGAATACAAGTGTTGGGCTTACAATCCTTTAATGCGCGCGCACACACACACACACACACACACACACACACACACACACACACACACACACACACACACACACCACACGGATGAGGGATCAGGGGCAGGGTTTGAGGTGGGCCCAGGAGGTGCCGGAGCTGAGGCAGACAGACAGGGCGACAGTCAGGCCCGGCAACAGCGGTCGGCACAGCGAGCCGTCATCCTCCATCACTCCCCTCACCACCTCTGCAACCAGGAAACTGACTTCGTCACTGTGTGTGTGTGTGTGTGTGTGTGTGTGTGTGTGTGTTGTGTGTGTTGTGTGTCTGTGTGTGTGTGTGTCTGTGTGTGTGTGTGTGTGTGTGTCCTCCATCACTCCCTTCACCACCTCTGCAACCAGGAAACTAACGTCGTCACTCTGTGTGTGTGTGTGTGTGTGTGTGTGTGTGTGTGTGTGTATCCTCCATCACTCCCTTCACCACCTCTGCAACCAGGAAACTAACTTCATCACTCTGTGTGTGTGTGTGTGTGTTCTTCTTTTAGTCTATTCACATTAAGTGATGTTATAAAGTAAGTGTGTGTGTGTGTGTGTGTGTGTGTGTGTGGTCCCTTTCTGAGCTCAAGGAGTCCTTACTTCCATGCACTACCACCTATTCCTGTAGTCTTCTCTTCTTCAGTTTCTTTTTTCTCAATCTAATCCAGTTCTCTCTCTGTCTCTGTCTCTGTCTCTGTCTCTCTCTCTCTCCCTTGCCCTCTTCACTACCTGCTAATGCCTTTCCCTCCCAGAGCGTGCTCACGCCTATAATGTGGAGATTTGTACCTGGCCGGTAAATCCTACCTCCATTATTTCCCCCTTTTCTTTACCTGTTCGAATAAAGAAGAGACGGTTTTCCCTCCTCACTGGGGAGTCTGTACAGTACCTCGTGGTCACAAAGAAGCTGTTCAATGCAATACCTCAGCTAATGGTCAGACCTGTCAGTGTCCTACTGCCCGTATGGCCCGTGTGGTCGGCGGGGCTATAAACAACAAGCCTGGATTGGATTGGCAGTGTCTTACTCTCTTTCCAGTGCACATTCTTGCAAACCATTCAACAATGGGGCTTCTTTCAGCACCGCCGCACTGGGTTAGGTATTAGAGAATGTTCCGCATGTTTCCAAACCGATACGGTGTAACGTGTAGGGAATAACCTGCGCTTTGTCACACCATATGAGGCACAATCCAAAGCTGCTTGCCTTTTTTTTCTGGGTTTTTTTCGGAGGGACGGGGGGGGGGGGGGGGGGGCATTCTTTGGTTTTGT
>CM054136.1:90130561-90200561 GCA_028751875.1 Rapana venosa | reverse complement strand
GAACAGAAAAAGGCTAAGCAATGATAACAAGAAATAAATACATAAGAAATGCTAATGCGACTTATAACCATAACAAACGTCCTATAGGACTGTTCATTAAAGATTTTGTTATACGAAATGCCAAATTAATTTTTAATATCTTATCCCAGGATTTTTCAGAAAAGGAAGGTAAGAATGGTTTTAGACTCTTACATTCAAAAATTAAATGAATGCTAGTATTTTTTTCACCACACATTTTATATTTTTGCTATATTTAGTGATAAAAGCATTCAGTTTTATCCTAAAAAAATAAAGCGCTAACCTTTCTTGCCATGACCAAACTTGTGTAGGTTTCAGTGTGTGTGTGTGTGTGTGTGTGTGTGTGTGTGTGTGTGTGTGTGTACTAACGTACGTACGTACGTGTGGGTATGTTTGTGTGTGTGCATGTGTGGGGGAGCTTGGGTTTTTTGTTTGTTTTGGGGTGGGTTTGTGGTTTGGGTTGTTTTTTTTTGGGGGGGGGTTGTTTTGTTTTGTTTTGTTTGGGGGGGGGGGGGGTGTTCTTTGGCTAGACTCCGAGGTTTATTAATAGTAAGACTTCGAGTATGTGACCGTTTTTCCCCACCACTAAGGTAGCTGCATTCCAACTTCGGGGACGATGTCTACACACGACACCAGTGGGGACGATGTCTACACACGACACCAGTGGGGACGATGTCTACACACGACACCAGTGGGGACGATGTCTACACACACCAGTGGGGACGATGTCTACACACGACACCAGTGGGGACGATGTCTACACACGACACCAGTGGGGACGATGTCTACACACGACACCAGTGGGGACGATGTCTACACACGACACCAGTGGGGACGATGTCTACACACGACACCAGTGGGGACGATGTCTACACACGACACCAGTGGGGACGATGTCTACACACGACACCAGTGGGGACGATGTCTACACACGACACCAGTGGGGACGATGTCTACACACGACACCAGTGGGGACGATGTCTACACACGACACCAGTGGGGACGATGTCTACACACGACACCAGTGGGGACGATGTCTACACACGACACCAGTGGGGACGATGTCTAAACACGACACCAGTGGGGACGATGTCTAAACACGACACCAGTGGGGACGATGTCTACACACGACACCAGTGGGGACGATGTCTAAACACGACACCAGTGGGGACGATGTCTACACACGACACCAGTGGGGACGATGTCTAAACACACCAGTGGGGACGATGTCTAAACACGACACCAGTGGGGATGATGTCTAAACACGACACCAGTGGGGATGAGTTCTTGAATGTTGTCAGCTGTTCCCCCCAGCACACAATAGCCAACCCTTCCGAAGGGCAGAACTTGTTTTAACGTGTGTGCAGGATGTGCTGCGTGCGTTTGCACACGGAGCCTCGGTTTATTGTTTTCCTGAAGGACGTTTTGGGGAGTGGATGTGGTGCTGATGTCAACTCCTGGGGGGAAATTACCTCGAACGGGCGCTTCGGTGATGGCTCAAATCCAGGCCATCAGATCTCGAACTCAAGGTTCTAACCACTAGGCTATCCCGCCCCGCCCCGCCCCTCCCCCTGAGAAAGTGTGCACAGAACGCAGCATATGTAACTGCATGTGCGTACATGTGCATGCAGTGGACATGCATGTCTTATAGAACTTATTCACAACAGCACGGCATGTTCGCTCCCTGCTGAAGCCAGTGGTGACTAGCGTTACCATGCTTCTGGGCGTAGTCCACACACTTCCTGGTGAACATTTGGATGGCGGGAAACGACACTGCGGAAAAATAGAACAACACATTTATCAGTCATGTTTCAGTGCAGTGATGCGTTTGACTGGGTGGGTGGGTGGGTGGGTGGTTCTTTAGTTGGTTGGGTGGTTGGTTGTTTTAGCTGGTTGGTTGATTGGTTGTTGGTTGGTTGGGTGGTTGGTTACCCGTTAGTTTGATTGTAATGTAGTTAGTTAGAGTAAATCAGAGAATCAGTCTGTCAGTTAATCAGTCTGTCTGTCTTTCAGTCAGTCAGTGGGTTACCAGCTCGCAAACTTATTTACTTAAGTGGTTAGTCAGCTTGGTATCAGGTAGGCAGATTAAGAGTAGATAGGTAGGAGGTTACGGGAGGTAGGCCGATGTGCAGGTTAGTAGATTGTTTGTAGACAGGTAGGTGTTGCTAGTGGATTACTTTTGCTACATGATGTTGACACTATGTGCAGATGGCCCCCGACTAGCTTACCCAGAAAGCTGTCCATGATGTCTTTGGCTCTGGAGGAGGACACCTTCAAGTATTCAGCCAGCCGTTCTTTGCCTGTCCATCAATCAACCACGTAACACAGTCACCTTGCTCCCCTATGCTCTGCATAGTATGCTGTTTTTTTCTAATAATGGAAGTGTTGTGTTTATTTTTCGAGATACAAAATAGCTCATTAATTACTTTACAGTACAAAAAAATGCTTTAAAAAAAAGACCCAATAAAGACATGTAGAATAACATCGAAACAAATTCTTCAAAGAAAAAAGTATTTGCTCTCTCTCTCTCTCTCTCTCTCTCTCTCTCTCTCTCTCTCTCTCTCTCTCCACACACACACACACACACACACACACATCTTATAATCATCATTTGTTAGTCTGACTCTCCAAAGCTAGCGAGTTCATCCATCCATCCATCCATCCATCCATCCATCCATCCATCCATCCAACCATTCATCCATCCATCCATCCATCCAACCATCCATCCATCCACCAACTGGTTCTTCAACCATCAAGTCACTGTATCAGTCCACACTGAAACTGATTCACAGTGCAGAGGACGGAGTGTAGGCCGGCAGCTGAGTGCTGCAGTGCCGTGCAGTGCAGTGCAGTGCAGTACACTGACCCACGCCGTACATGATGGAGTACACCACGCGCTTCGTCTGCTCTCTCTCCGCGTGGCTCACGTCTGCATAGGCCTTGGACAACCTGCACACACGCACGCAAGCACGCGCGTATACGCACACCACACACACAATGCCTGGGTTTATTCCTGGTCTAGTGTATATGTGGAAATATTACATTCCCCTTTTAATCAGAGGATGAGCCAATAATGGTTCGCAAA
Source organism: Rapana venosa (assembly GCA_028751875.1). Classification (NCBI taxonomy): domain Eukaryota; kingdom Metazoa; phylum Mollusca; class Gastropoda; order Neogastropoda; family Muricidae; genus Rapana; species Rapana venosa. The sequence goes on along the minus strand of CM054136.1, from coordinate 90,197,458 downwards.
GGCAGAGATGTTCATCAGAGATCTACTGTGGTACGTGCACTGTTCCACGGTAGTTACTTTACATATCATTGACAATCGATTTCTTGCAGACGCTGAAACAAAAGAATTATGCACTGAAAGATGCAGTCACCTCAAAACGACGCAATTGTCAGCTGACTTGACAATAACCAATACCCAATTTTCTCATTAAAAATCAAAAATAAAAGTATGTCTTAAACAGATGAAGTATATCTATATTTACATCGTTTACAACAGAAAAGACAGATAGGCAGACAGGCATGTCTTGAGAGACACTGAGCAGTGATGAACCAAAAGAGGTGTGAAGAAGAGGTGGACTGCGGACCCACCCACCCACCACTGTGCCGTCAGCTGTATGAAGATGTCGGCGGCCTGTAGGTGGGCGCGGAACATGTCTCTGAGGGCAGGGTCTCTGGCCAGGTGAGCCAGCAGCCGTAGCTCTATCTGCTGGAAATCTGCCCACACGTTCATCACAGCCTCGTAGCTTCACCGTGCATCAAACCTCCTTCCCCCTTTGTAACATCACTCTCCAGTACTGCCCGCTGTTTTGCTCACCGATTCTCTTTACAACGTCGTGTTCCACCTTACACCCATTCTAAAGTATGTCAGTAAATCATGTGTCGTTATTTTTTTTGTAAAGGAGTTTCATCCAATGTTAGTCACTGATGACCAAAATAATCATCAGCTTTCTGGCTCCCCCCTCCTCTTTTTTGTTTTAAAGCAAATGTCATTGCATTCATGCCTTGATCATCTTTCCGCCATTGCTGTTTTTCTTCATTTCAGTTTACCCCCTAAAATCGCTCGCGACAGTAGTAAGACATCTGCTTCTAATACGTTGCATTTCCAGATTCTAGCTATTAGCCTCTTTTTTTATATGCAGCAGCAAGCGTTTTCACACTTAAGCACGATTGCCTGCAAACACACAGGCACACATACACAGGCACAGGCGGATACAGGCAGGCACACACAGACTCACAGACACAAACACACACACAGAGGGGGAACGAGATAGCCTAGTGGTTAGAACATTGCGCTTGCAATCTGACGACCCGGGTTCGATTCCCGTTCAAGGGGATATTTTCCCCTGGAGTTAACGTCAGTGCAGACTCCACCCTCCCAAAAAGTCCTTCGGATGAGACTATAAACCGAGGCCCCGCGTGCGAACGCACGCAGAACATCTTGCGCACACGTTAAATCCCGTTCTGCTTTTCGTAAGAGTAGGCCATTGTGTGCCGATGGGAACAGATGATAGAATTGACAAAACCGCATACACACGGGGACTAGTTGTAAAAAAAGCACATAAGTGCTTATTCCATTATCCTCGATATAAAAGAATAAAATTAAAAAACTCACACACACACACACACACACACACACACACACAACACACACACACAGATGCGGTGGAGGAACCGACAGCTGTGTACCTGCAGCCAGAAAGACGTGGCCATCACTGGCGATGAAAGGTTCCCTGGCGTAGATCTCACAGCTCTGGGATTCCGCACCTGACAACCGACCCAGCCAACTGTCACACTTTGTCTCTGCTTGTTATGGGGCTTTTGTTTCTGAGGAAAGGGAGTGGCTGTTATTTCCCAACAGGCCTTGATCTATCATCTCATTCGAAATGCTAGCACCCAGACCACTATTCATGATCGATCTGGTGTATTGGCAGAAAGGCTGGTTTGGGATACGGTCCCATGGACCAGGTTGATAGAAAACAGAGGTAACAATAAAAAGTTGAAAAGGAAAGACAGACAGACAGACAGATTTCAAGCTAGAGAAGGCATTGGAATGATCAAATTAAAGTGCAAGTCCACCCCTTTCACAACATATTCAGATTAAAACTCTGTTGTTAGATTTTTTGTGAGGGAGGTGGGGGGATGGTCCCTAAGATCAAGTTAAATCCTGTCTTGAAATGATGTTGAGTTTTGTCATGATCCTTTTCAGGCCCTGATCCTGCTATGTGATACCGTTAAGTGAAGGTTAGACTACACTACATCGGAACTTCATTAATTTGGGGGTTCTCTATTCTTTCTTTGTCTCTTTCTTTCGATTTGCTACCTGTGTTGTTTACTCTCGTGTTAAACAGTGGCCTCTGTAAATGACACTACCTTGGAATTGGGTGTTCATTGATAGGGAGAGTTAGTGTTCATGCACATTGTTAAACTATCACATTTATGTGTTGTACTGTGTTGTGTCGTGTTGTCTTGTGTTGTGTCGTGTTGTCTTGTGTTGTGAACCGATAACCTCTTTCACTAAGGTCAGGTTCTCTGCATAAAGTCTGGGCTGTCCTCCTTGTGGCCACGAGTGCACCACACCACCCCCTTTTTTTATCATGGACTGTCCTGACTGCAGATGTCCACAGTCGTTATTTTGGCTCCGCTGCACAAGCAGCCGTACGTACCCACGATGAAGCGGTCGTGGTGGCAGTGGGCGATGGTGGTGGGCGTCTTGGGGAAGGCCTGCAGGTTGGGGTGGGCACACACCAGGCGGCCCGTGGCGGCGGAGGTTTGGTCCCAGTGTGTGTGCACCGCCCCGCCCTCCACACACTCCAGTATGCCCTCCATGTACGTGGACTTCAGCTTGCACAGCTGCTGACACACAGGGCAGCGCTGCTCGTCTTCATTCACAGGGCAGAGAGGTGCATGCAACATGCAGAGGATCAGACATGCACGCTAAAGATCCTACCATGTATCTGTACGTTTAACATTTTGTCTACTGCCCGTCACCTGGTTAGAGTTAAGAAATGAATAATGGCATGTGAAAATACTACAATGCCCAGCGTGATCTGGAGGCTGCACCACAGGATTGAGTGATGCAGTTGATGAAGTCACTGTAAAGTGGATGTGTTTTCTGATGAAGTGTAGTGTGTTCGGTTATCCCGTTGTTGCTATGTGACTGGGGTAGTTGTGGCGTGGTGTGGTGTGGAGTGGCGTGCCGCAGTACCGTTAGGTAGTGACGTGTAGCCAGTGATGATCGGGAGGGCACCGAGACGCTTTAAAGATCAGTCTGGCTGCATTGTTTTGGACTGTGGAGTTGTCTCTGATCAGGCTTGACAGACAGCCTGCGGGTTTGGAATGCGGTTACTGAATCTACACAGTACAAAAGTGCACGTTCTATGAGCTGCTTCAGTGAAAAAGACAGTGATGACCGGGCTTATGCCTCCGAGTTCCAGATAATGATAACAAGACGACATGTAGAAGAAATATGCTGCTCCCATAAATGGACTGGTCAACAAGAACTCCCCAGTTACGCGTTGCGCTCACTGCTAGTTTTAATGTCTTATCCATCAGCAGAAACAGCTTCAGGGGGCTTTAGACTGGCCATATTCTTGGATCTATCAGAGAGCAATTCTGTCAGGTCATTGTTCAGCTGAGGTTTGCAGTTTGTCATCCATGCCATGATATCTGATATACAGAACAGCGTGGGCTGAATTTAGAGAGGGGGCCGAGAGCAGTCACCAGAAACATCAAGATGAAAAATAGAAAAGCTGTTATGTGATAGTCTGGTATGTTGTGCACGTGTTAGGCTGTACGTGAGACGATAGGTCTGCCAGCTACCCACGTGTCTGTACTCCAGAACGAGGGCGGGCAGCGGGTGGAGAGGGACCAGCTGTTTGAGCATGGCCTCTGAGGTGGACTTGTGCTGGGCACTGGCTGTCAGGGTGACCCTCCGGCAGCCTGGTAACTGCTGGTCCAGTCTCAGCTCTTCATACAGCAGCTGGTGACACAACACAGGGCGATTCTTTACTGTTGTATGTCTTCAGGACAACGTTCCGATAGCATGGACACCTTTGTAAACATGGTTTACAGATTATCTGCTGCTTACAAGTAACTATGTTATAATAATAATAATAATAATAATATGGAATTTATATAGCGCTGAATCTTGTAAAAAAACAAACAAATCGAAGCGCTTGCACTCAATCATTTACAGGCATGCAACTCTCCTTAAACATAATGAACAACAGATTTCAAAACCATGCGCGCGCACGCATGCACGCACACACACGCACACACACACACACACACACACACACACACACACACACACACACACACACACACACACACACACACAAACTCGGAACAACACTTAGAAGGTGAAAGATGCTGTTGAAAATTAGGGACAGATATTTGGGGGGAAAGTCTCAGGTAGGAAATAAGTGTGTTTTGAGGCTGGATTTGAAGGTATCAAGTGAAATGTTATGATTGATTGGCAAGCACAGGTTTAAAAGATGGGGATCGTGTGGTAAGATATTAAATAACGTATGATTTACACATTTCCTTGAACTTGCTGAGCAGTGGTTGAGGCACGGCACTGCACTGCACTGCACTGACTTGTTCAGCAGTGTGTTGTGGGCACACTGAAGCTGACAAAGCCCATCCTCCCCAAAGCAGAGGACAGGACAATGAAAACCTGTGCAGATATCCAGGCTTTGGCACACAACTAACATAATGGCAGAGTTTAATGAGCATTCCTTCGGTGTGGTGTCTCAACGGCTCCTCACAGAGTAAAGTGACAGGAAGACAGACAGAAAGACAAGGGCAGTTCACCAATCGCATGTCGTTATCGTGTCTGTCTGCCTGTCTGCCTCTCGCTTCGTGTCTGCTGCTTTCTCCCTGTTTCTGTCCCTCTTTCTCTTCATGACCTTCCTTTTCCTCCCACCATCATTCTTCTTCTTCTACCACCACTACTACTACCACCATCATTCCCATACATCATCTCCACCCCACTCCCCTTCACTATCCCCTTTTTTCTCCTCTACTTTCCCTTAGTCCTGATAGGGTTTTCTCAATGAGACTATAAGCAAACGTGAAGATTCTGGGTTGTGAAAGAAAATCAGTTTTGGTACTTTTGCACATCCCCGCTAACAGCCTCTCTTTGATCGCACAAACGACACTCCCAGGAACACAGAACACGTGGTGCGGTGACAAGTAGGCACGTATGCATAATTTATGAATACACACACGCACGCTTGCACGCACAAACCCACGCCAACACACACATAGCGAAAAGACGCAAAATCTAAAGAACGAACGAACACACACACAACAACAACAAAAACAACAAGAAGACTGTAGGGTATTTTTCTACCAGCCAAGAGAACAGAGCGAGGCCCTGCTGACCTGCCTCAGCTGCTGTGTGCTGTTGATGCAGAAGGGATGACCTGCCAGCTGGTGAGCCTGCTTCTCCACATCCTCCATCTTCTGCTGCTCAACACACAACCATGTCACCATCATCATCATGATAATAATAACGATACAACGAATGTACATGGCGCTATACCTTGCCAAAACAAACCAAAACGCTTAATCAACGCACTACAATTATTATCATACAGCACCTACAGCCGTGATTATTGCTGCTGCTGATGTTGATGCAGCCGGTAACTGGAGTTCAGCAGCAGCAGCAGCAGCAGCAGCAGCAGCTGCTGCTGCTACTAGTGGTGGTGGCGGTGGTGGTGGTGGTGGTGGTGGTGGTGGTGGTGGTGATGGTGGTGGTGATGGTAGAAGGAATAGAAGTAGTAGCAGCAGTAGCAGCAATAGCAGCAGCAGTAGCAGTGGTGGTTTATTTTTATTCCTAATTTAAGATCATGACTATTATTTTGATGACTGTGGTGGTTGGTGGTGGTGGGGGGGGGGTGGTGGTGGTGGTTGGTGGTGGTGGGTGGTAGTGGGGGGGTGGGGGTGGGGGTGATGATGATGATGATGATGATGATAGTGATGATGATGATAGTGATTGGTGATGTTGCTATGAATATCATTATTATATTATTATTTTTATCATTATGATTGTTATCATTATGATCATCAACATCATTTGGGGACGGGATAGCTCAGTGGTCAGAGCACTTGCTTTCCCCAGCTAAGGTTAAGCAGCATTGAGCGTGGTTACCAAGTGGATGGGTGACCGTTTATGCACACTGGCTTCATTGCAGTCCCCCAGTTCACCCAGCTGTAAATGGGTGCCTGCCCTCTTTAGACTCAAGTAAGGTAAAGCAGCGAGAGAGAGGAGATGGGCGCCGCCCTCAATATGCTGGCCCCTGGAGAAGCTGAGGTCTACGACATCTCGCTCCCTAACGATCACATAGGTTATGGGGACACCTTTACATCATCATCATTATTATTACTATAACTACTATTGTTTCTATCATTCTTGATAATACTATTACCATTATCACCGTCATCATCATCATCATCGTTGTCATCAAAAGGAGTAGTAGTAATAGTTATAGCAGCGCATTGACTGTCTCCCCTCCCCCCTCCCCCACTAAACACACACAGACACACACACAGGAGTCGGTACCCTTAGAAGAGCAGAGAAAGTATGGACACTGACCACACACACACACACACACACACACACATACATACAGAACGCGCACGCACACACACACACACACACAAATCAACACACCACACACCCCACACAACACACACACACACACACACACACACACAAAACACACACACACACTCAAAACACACACACAACACACCACACCAACACACACACACACACACACTCAGCAGTGCAGTCAATACCCTGAGCAGAGCGGAGAAGGCACGGAGGGTGTGGACGTCGACCCTGAGGGGCTGGAGCTCCATGGCGGCCAGCAGAGGACACAGGGGCATCTCCACCTGCTGGAACAGCGCCCACACCTTCTGCTCCTGCAGGCCGACCCTCACCTTCTCCATCACCCACAACGACGCCGGCAGATCCCTGACAGGGCCCCCCTCCTGCAGGGCCCACCAACACGCAGGTGTGTTTACACTATGGCCCACCAACACGCAGGTGTGTTTACACTATGGCCCACCAGCACACAGGTGTGTTTACACTATGGCGCACCAACACACAGGTGTGTTTACACTATAGCAGGTGTGTTTAAACTATGGCAGGTGTGTTTAAACTATGGCCCACCAACACACAGGTGTGTTTACACTATGGCAGGTGTGTTTAAACTATGGCAGGTGTGTTTAAACTATGGCCCACCAACACACAGGTGTGTTTACACTATGGCAGGTGTGTTTAAACTATGGCAGGTGTGTTTAAACTATGATGCACCAACACACAGGTGTGTTTAAACTATGGCAGGTGTGTTTAAACTATGGCAGGTGTGTTTAAACTATGACGCACCAACACACAGGTGTGTTTAAACTATGGCAGGTGTGTTTAAACTATGACGCACCAACACACAGATGTGTTTAAACTATGGCGCACCAACACACAGGTGTGTTTAAACTATGGCAGGTGTGTTTAAACTATGGCGCACCAACACAGGTGTGTTTACACTATGGCGCACCAACACAGGTGTGTTTACACTATGGCGCACCAACACACAGGTGTGTTTTAACTATGGCGCACCAACACACAGGTGTGTTTAAACTATGGCGCACCAACACGCAGATTTGTTTAAACTATCTTGATTTGAAGACCTGAGCTGGCCTCATGTAATCCCAATGGCATTACATTACACCACATTGCATCACAGTGTCCTTTCGAGTTTTGTCACAGGCTGTTCAAAACGTGTTACCTTGCTTTTCAGGACGTGCTTCATGGCTAAACTTCTCCCCAAACTCCCTGAGGAGTCACTGTGGCACTGCACTGACACTTCCATGCAGGCAGTGTGTCTTGAGCGAGTCAAAGCCTGTGGCTAACCCTCTGCTGGTCTAACACTACCACCATAGCCGGCTTTTAAAAAAAGGTAAAGGTAAAGGAGTCCCAAAACCTATAAGGTATACTGATCATTACATAGACTCACATAGAACCTATAAGGTCGTAGGGGAGCGAGGCGTCAGAGACCTCACTTCTCTAGGGCCAGCATATTGAGGGTGGCGCCCATCTCATCTCCCTTGCTGCTTTACCTTCCCTGACCCTAAAGAGGGCAGGTACCCATTTACAGCTGGGTGAACTGGGGGAGCTGTACTGAAGCCAAGGGGCGCAAACGGTCACCCATCCAACTGGTAACCACGCTCGACGCTGCTTAACTTGGCTGGGGGAAAGCGAGTGCTCCGACCACTGAGCTATCCCGTCCCCTGTAGCCGGCTTACTCTCTGACAAGGATGTCCTAGTTCTCTGTTTCTATGAAGACAGGCTGTCCTAGTTCTCTGCCTCTATGAAGACAGGCTGTCCTAGTTCTATGCTGCTATGAAGACAGGCTGTCCTAGTTCTCTGCTGCTATGAAGACAGGCTGTCCTAGTTCTATGCTGCTATGAAGACAGGCTGTCCTAGTTATCTGCCTCTATGAAGACAGGCTGTCCTAGTTCTATGTTGCTATGAAGACAGGCTGTCCTAGTTCTCTGTTGCTATGAAGACAGGCTGTCCTAGTTCTATGCTGCTATGAAGACAGGCTGTCCTAGTTCTCTGTTGCTATGAAGACAGGCTGTCCTAGTTCTCTGTTGCTATGAAGACAGGCTGTCCTAGTTCTCTGCTTCTATGAAGACAGGCTGTCCTAGTTCTCTGCTTCTATGAAGACAGGCTGTCCTGGTTATCTACTTTGAAGCAAAGCATGTCTGTAGCACGCCATGTTCACCACGTCACCTGATGTCTCCGTCTAAAATCACAACTGTAAACAGACGTTAAATGAATTTAAATGAATTTGAACCTGATGTCTGAAAGATCCTCTTTGGCTTATTACTGTTGCTTTGTACTGTCAGTAGCCTATGTTTTGCGCACATAAGATTGACTGTAGGTAAAATACCCCATGATTGAAGTCAATGTGAACTGCAGGAACACGAAAATACACAACAAATACCTCAGCTTTCACAAACACATCAGGCAGAAGGCAGATCATCTACGCGAAGTGTACATTGCTTCACGAAGTAGCGTGCTGTCCATAGAATATACTGCACTTTGGAACAACTCCAGCCTTGGCAACACTAAGCTGAACTGAAATTAGTAGTGTACTGAAGTATAGTGTAGTAGGTTGAAAAAAAATTTACGCCCAAGAAAAATAAGCAAACTGGAGAAACTGCCATCGTCAATGCTGAGTGGATCAAACGACATGCCTAATCAACCACAGACACTGAAGAATGGAGATCTAAAGAAAAAAACACCGATTTATTTTTTTTAGAAAAATATTTGAAAGAGAGACAGAGAGAGAGCGTAGGCATAAGAGAACGCTGCACATTTAAAATTTGTCAGTCCTCTCTAATACTTGATTGCATAGCGACTCCCACCCCACCTACATCCTTGCCTACCTTCACAAATATACTGATACCTTTGTAACTTCCCTACATGGGATGACTAAAGTAATTTCGACTTGACTTAACTTGACCTGGCCAAAAAAAACCAACAGCGGCTAAACAGTAAACCAAAGCAAACTACAACAAATTGCAGGAAAAGGTGTAGCACAAAAAAACCAAAAACATACCACCAAAGAAAACTTCAGTGGCCATACCTGGGAGTGGTGGAGGTGGAAAGAGCGGCAGAGGTGGTGAAGGGAGAGAGGGGGGTGGTCAGGGTTCAGCAGCCAGCCGCCCACCAGGGGGTCCTGAAAGCGCCACTCCACTGCCTCTGAAAACACCACCAGCACTGTTCTTTATACACCACCAGAGAGTTCTTCAAAGCGCCACTCCACCGCTTCTGAAAACACCATCAGCACTGTTCTCTATACACCACCAGAGTTCTTCAAAGCGCCACTCCACCGCTTCTGAAAACACCATCAGCACTGTTCTCTATACACCACCAGAGTTCTTCAAAGCGCCACTCCACTGCTTCTGAAAACACCATCAACACTCTTCTTTCTCTGTACACCACCAGAGTTCTTCAAAGCGCCACTCCACTGCCTCTGAAAACACCACCAGCACTCTTCTTTTTCTGTACACCACCAGAGAGTTCTTCAAAGCGCCACTCCACTGCCTCTGAAAACACCATCAACACTCTTCTTTCTCTGTACACCACCAGAGTTCTTCAAAGCGCCACTCCACTGCCTCTGAAAACACCACCAGCACTCTTCTTTTTCTGTACACCACCAGAGAGTTCTTCAAAGCGCCACTCCACTGCCTCTGAAAACACCACCAGCACTCTTCTTTCTCTGTACACCACCAGTGTTCAAAGCGCCACTCCACTGCCTCTGAAAACACCATCAGCACTCTTCTTTCTCTATACACTCATACCTACACAGATGTTAGACTGAATGAAATGCAACCACTCTTTTCAACCGACTGAATAAACACCGAGAGTCACTTACCATCTTGATCTGCCTTGCAGATGTGCAGAGTCAGATCTTGAAATACCACCACCACAAATGGAGGGAGCGGTGTTCCTGTCGGTGCAGTCTCCATATGACTACTCTCGATTAAAAGGGATTAATGCAGTGTAGTGTAGTGTGGTGTGGTGTGGTGTGGTGTGGTGTGGTGTGGTGTGGTGTGGTGTGGTGTGGTGTGGTGTGGTGTGGTGTGGTGTGGTGTAGTGTCGTGCAGTGCAGTGCAGCGTAGGGTAGTGTAGCGTAGTGTAGCGCAGCGCAGCGCAGCGAAGCGTAGCGCAGTGCAGCGCAGTGTAGTGTAGTGTAGTGTAGTACAGTGCAGTGCAGTGCAGTGCAGTGTAGTGCAGTGCAGTGCAGTGTAGTGTAGTGTAGTGTAGTGTAGTGTAGTGTAGTGTAGTGTAGTGTGCTAGGACAACATTATTGTTGCATTCCTTGTATTGAAGTGCAGGACAGTGCAGTGCAGTGTAGTGTAGTAGGACAACATTATTGTTGCATTCCTTGTAGTGTAGGGCAGTGCAGGGCAGTGCAGTGCACTAGAGCAGCGATAATTTGGGCATTCTTTTCTATCTCACTTCACGTTGACCCACAGCGTGTGACGTGTCATGCCGGCTGTCTTCAGTCAGGGTCACTGGTTAAACTAAGGGAGACAGCACACGGTGCTCACCTCTGTGGCCCCCCAGGGAAAAGTCCCGCAGCAGCGAAATAACCAAGAGTTTGCAGTTGATGGCCACTTTGACCGTTTCTTCGTTCCTCAGTACACCTTTCAGTACACCCCTGTAACATCACCATCACCATCACCATCTTCTTCTTCATCACCATCATAATCATCATCATCACCACCATCTTTTTATTCTTCTTATTCTTCATCATCATCAGCAGCAGCAGCAGCAGCAGCGCCATCATCATTACCATCATCATCATCATCATCGTCGTCGTCGTCAACATCATCATCATCCTCGTTACAATAGCAATAACAACTACATTGATAGAGGAAGTAAGAAATGATATTTATGCATTCACATGTGCTTTCGGTAATTATTGCACACAGCACAACACCCACACAGACAGAACAAAAGATATTGAGAATGCATCTAGCAGAGGGAAATGCACATATGTGCCAGTGTGAAAAGTCACGAACTTTCAATAGGCAACTGGGGTATACAAAGAGGGGAAAACGACTGCTGTCATTCCAAATCATATAGTCGAGGAAGTAACACTGGTCGTCAGCTGTGAAATGATCACAGATTTCTTGCACTAGCAAGAACATACAAGGATCATTCTGTCATACAGTAAAATCACAACCATTGCTTTCACTGTGTTATTATTTCTTATTCGTGAAAAGTGTAGTTGTTGCTGTTTATCAAGAAAAGAAAACTGGAACTGAACGAGCAGATGCGGAGCTAACGTCACAGAACTGACAGGTGGTACACGCAGGCTGAATGCCCTTTCTTCACTTAGATTATCTTCGCTTATTGTGCGGTACCCAAACCAAAGGATCGGTTGTTGGGGCTTTAACATAGGATAAAAAACCAACGGCCCAAGCATGTCTGCTTTTCGGTAACTGTTCAACTAAGGAAGTGCATTGGTGACAAATAACAAATAAAAACCACAAATTTTCTCACAGCTATCTTAAAACTTAGTAGATGAGACATATTTGGGTATTATGTGCTTATTTTTCTTGGTTTAAAGGGAAAAGTTTGTTGTCTTACTGTATATGAAACATTAAAAACTCAACAGTGCAACAGTACTGCTTTGTTATGAAAACGTAAGCTGGGAGCATTCGGGGAAAAAAACTTAAAAGAAGCATCATTGTCAGAATCATCACAACAATCATCCTCCATTGGGTTGGGTTGGGTGTGTTAGGTTGGGCTCTGGGATGGGCTAGACTGGGTTAGGGTGGGTTGAGTTGGGTTGTACTGTAAAGCGCTGTGTTGTGCTGTGCTGTGCTGTTCTACGCCATGCTGTGCTGTGCTGTGCTGTGCTGTTCTACGCCATGCTGTGCTGTGCTGTGCTGTGCTGTTCTACGCCATGCTGCGCTGTGCTGTGCTGTGCTGTGCTGTTCTACACAATGCTGCGCTGTGCTGTGCTGTGCTGTGCTGTGCTGTGCTGTGCTGTGCTGTGCTGTTCTACACCATGCTGCGCTGTGCTGTGCTGTGTTGGGCCATTCCCTCCTACCTGACCCACTGGTTAGTGGCGGCATCCTGGCATCTCTGAGGCACAGGAAACAGGTAGCTTTCTTCTGCACAGTGCAGCAACACTCCCTCCACCTGTCCACACACACACACACACACACACACACACACACACACACACACACACACAAACACAGACACACACACAGATGCACACTGGTGTTGTGTTATCTCCAAGGTCAGAATGCAGCTACCTTAGTGGTGGGCAAACGGTCGCAGAAGAAAATTCTCACCATGTGTAAACCTCTGAGCTCTAGCCGAGACACGAAAAAGTAATTATGAAAATGCATAAACGGCAATTTTGGCTTCTCTTAAAGATCCACATCTTATGTGTTCCTGTAACAGACGTATTGTAAGCTTATCTGATGTATTGAAATTGTTACAATGTGCAAACAGCATCAATTCATGTTTACTGCATCATCTTGGATCGTTTTATTGCCATACTTTTATTCTGTCAACATGCATTTTCAGAACGCTCTTTTAGTACAAATAATTATGTGGAAATGCACGTGCCTTCAAGAAATCTTTTAAGCCATGGAATAAACTACTCAGTAATGCGCACTGATCAACTATTACTAATGTTTTCAAATACAGTTGCAGCTAACAATAGTGTGCACAATGTATAATTATACTCTTACTTGCAAGGCTTTAAAGGATTGAGAGGTAGACGATGACAGACATGATTATGTCAAGTGAAGCACAGACACTGTGTGTGTGCGTGTGTGTGTATGTGTGTGTGTGTGTGTGTGTGTGTGTGTGTGTGTGTATGTGTGTGTGTGTGTGTGTGCCTGCCTGCCTACCTGGGGCCTGGTGAAGAGAGAGCAGTGGGTGTTGGTGGTTCCATCCTCGTACAGCACTAGGCAGCTGATCAGCCGACAGCCCTGCAGAGCACTGGCCAGCTGCTGTCTGCGCTGTGAGGTCATGGCGGTGATCTCCTTCACGCCCTGCCCCTCACTCCCTGCCCCTTTCCCTCCCTCACCTCCCTCACCTGCCGCTACCTCCTCACACCTCTGCTGAGGAGCTCTGATGATTCCACTCTGTGGGTCCTCTGCCCCTTCCTCCACTTGCTTCAGATGAGCTCCCCTCTCTGCTGATGTTTTCTTCCTCTGTTCAAAGCAAACATGTGGACGAACTGTGAGCAATTACTTTGTTCTTCAACAGGCGCACAACTTCAAGACAGGGATGCTGTCTGACCTGTTTGGCATGTACAAGTAATACACACTTGGCATCCTTCAGTCTCGGAAGACTATGGAGCTAGTTGCGCTCTAGGCGTTAATTCTGGTACAGCAGTGTCGGGTGTGGCTGGCCAGTCCCACACGGGAATGACAGACAGTGCCTATGGCAGAGGGCAAGTAAATAACAGGTACACAACGGGGAACAACACACAGGACGCTTCCTCAACAGAGGGAATCCACACATTCTTCAGTTCACATATGCCCGCAGTAAAAAAAAAAAAAATCTTTTGAAGTGGCAAGCGAAAACAAATTAACATTAATACATTATTAGAATGTGTGCACAAAACCTAATGAACACTCGTGTGTTATAATTTAAATTTGTGTCTCTTTATATTACACCCAAGTTATTGCTTGCCATGGTCTGGCAATTAGTGTCCCAGCCTTCTCCCCTATTTATACTGTGGATAGATTAGAATAACTGCAGTGATCTTACAAGATGATGTGAACTTACGAAGCAAATACTGATCGATATTGATTTTAACTCAAACAAAAACTGCAATTACACATACATAACTGAGAAACAACAACATACCTGACCAACAAATTACCAATCAAAAACAACCCTTCGGGACCAACTGAGGAAATACGATTGTTTGATGCACTTTCAGGGAACACACTCTCTGAAAGCAAGATTTCAACCTTCTCCCATATGCAGAGGGCGGGAGAAGGTGAATGAATAAAAAAAATAATGAATGATGGACTGATGGATGAAAGAACAAGATAATGACAACGAAGTAGTAGAAGAAGAAGAAGAAGAAGAAGAAGAAGAAGTAGTAGTTTAGAAATAGGATCAGAAGAAGAGACAGATCATAGGTGACCTTATTCCAATCACTGACCTTGACAATGCCAGAGTAAGATGTCAGAGTTCTGTGACTCTTGTCTCTGCCGGCTGCCTTACCAGCAGTCGTGCTGGCCTTTGGTTCTGCCACAGACCTCTTGTCCCTGCGTTTGTGCCGCACTGCCATTTCACTGTCACCACGCTTGTCAGTGCACGAGTCAGCTGTTACTTCTGTCAAGGAGCTGACATCACTGTGCTTGCGTCGCCTTGCTGTGTGGGAGGTGGGAAAGAGCCCTGTGTTCAGCGTCACGGCAGTGCTGACTGGCGATGGGTCATCTTCTCGGCGTTGGGTAGAGGACTCCAGGGAAATGCCAGCTGTCCATGCCTGACAGCGCTGTGTTTGTGACCGCATATTAGGTGGTGGAGTCTTCCATCCAGGTTCTGGTTTTCTTTCGTTTTTCCTTTCAACAGGCGACATTCCACATGCTGACAAACTGGCTGCCGATGTCACAGTGCAGTTTTTCTTTCTTTCTGATAAATTCAACATGGGTTTGGCATGATCATCACTCGATAATATGCACTGTGGGGTCTTCCGAAATGGCAATGACGAGGTTTTCTCTCCCTT
The DNA here is from genome assembly GCA_028751875.1 of Rapana venosa. Classification (NCBI taxonomy): domain Eukaryota; kingdom Metazoa; phylum Mollusca; class Gastropoda; order Neogastropoda; family Muricidae; genus Rapana; species Rapana venosa. The sequence continues at coordinate 90,182,400 of CM054136.1, read as the reverse complement.
TCTCCATATCAGTTCCCGACTAGATCTTTCGTCTGTTGTGAAATATTTACTGAAACAAGACATCAAGTTTTGATATGTAGCAGGGCTGTCAGAGCTGTCTATCGTCAGTCGACACCTGTCGTGGTTTTTCAAGGAGTCTTTTTTCCTGGACTTAGGGGATAACCATGATTCACTGTTCTGCTGACCTGAACAACGTAACTGGTCCTTGGCATTCCGTGGAGTCCCCATAGCGTCCCTTTTATGTTTCCACACAGCACCCGGATCCAGAGAAGATTTAAGGAACGGTGATTTTTCTTTAGTGTGGGGCAGAAAAAAGTTATCTGGACTGAACGGCTCTCTACACTGATAAGACTCCGCTGCACTGCCCTTCTCTATGACTTCACCCGCGGCATCAGCTCTTTGATCTGAACTCTGGCTGTGTGCATGGGGTGGCAGTGAAATGAAGGGGAGATTTCCGTGTTCCCACGCCTGTGGTGAACCAGCCGCTGGCTTGCTGTCGGTGACTGCTGCCACAGGCCACAGTGCAGGATCCCGCTCCCTCGCCTGGCTGCCTGGATCCAACAAGCGGCGGAGGGAGGCAGGGGTCCCTGCAGCCAAGGAGAGAGCTTGCTGTGGACGCTGCAGCTGAAAACTGCTCACAGGGGTCAGCGGCTCACGTTTGATCTGAACCTCCTCTGCGGGTAACTGTGGAGCCGCTGTTTCAGAGGCTGGGTAACTGCACGGTCTGGGCCACTCCGCTTTATCTGAGAGGGAAAAATGTAACACCACTGTTACTGCTGGCATGATGTTTCATCTGAACAGGTATATTCACAGAAATGGTGGTCTCCAGGTTTAGAGGTAATGCACTTGTCTAGAAAGTCAGATGTGCGGGTTCGATCCCCATTATTTGTATCCAGACGTGTCCCCCATCCACTTGATTTTGTGTCGGGGACTAGATGCTAATCTTTCACAGGAGACAATAAGCCAAAGCTTTCACAGTAAAGAACCTACTGCAACAGGAGAGTAGTTCCTGGCAAAATTCTCCGGAAAAAAGACACTCTCGTAGGGAACAAATTCACATGCAAACAGGACTTTTGTTGTTGTTGAACGGGTGACGCTGCTCTTCCATTCCCAGGGGTAGCAGTCCAACTTTCACACAGACAAATCTGCTGTGACTGAATGAGGTATCCAATACACATAAGGGTATGCTTATACTGAATCCTGTAGAAAGTGTCAATGAAATGTTGCTCCACATCAGCACCTCTAAAGACAACAGAAACAACTACTGTACACGGTTAAACTGTCTTCATCTGCTATAACATCCCACGAACATACCGAATCGACTGTGGAAAGTGTGCGTGCTACCTCTTCACTTGTAGCTATAGTTTGTTTGTTTTTTTGGGGTTTTTTTGCTGCCTCATCTTCTGTGACGTCCCCCCCATCCTGCTGTTCCCACGCCGCTCAATCCAATCTCCCCGCCACAACATACCCAGATTTGTTATGTCTCATCCTCAGAGTCGGAGGTCCACAGGGAGCCAATCACTATCAGGTCGCCGTGGGACCACCAGCCAGAGGGGCCCTGCACTGCTGCTGGGTCACTTTGGCGGTGTTCAGTGGTGCCTGTTCTGAGCTAACATACGCAGGACACCACCTACTAAACCCCCTACTAACGACAGTATTAGCTCAGTCGCGGAGCCAGACTGAGTGAGTTGCCCACCCGAGGTAGCAACCACCACAACGTCCCTCCAACAACCGTCCCCCGCAAACCTCCAACCCCAAAGGCTTTGACACAAATTCACCACAGGCACAGAAGTGTATGGGCAAACCGAATCTGAGGCCACCATGAGACCAGAGCAACTGGAACCACCGAATCAGAGGCAATTTTTTTAATTGCATGATGATCAAATGACAATGAGGATGACGTAATGATGCTGCTGTGGAAGTGCATATGCTTTGAGACTACTTGACAGGGTTGTACTCTACGCTTACTATCATAATATATCCCGGCGTCAACCGGGCCCGAGAGAAACAGACACCTGCAGTGTTGGTCAGGTAATTTGAGCAACACTCTCAAATTCGCATCCGTTAAGTGGATGAAGCTCGACTGTGTGGTCCCAGTCTTCCCACTGAGCCCACAGCACACTCACTCTGGGTAGGAGCCGGCCGGAGTCCGAAAAATCCCTATGACTCTTATGGGAATCGAACCCGCGACCTTCCAGTCCGTAACCCAAGGCGCTAACCACTGCGCCATGGCGGCTGGTCACTTGTAGCTATAGTTAGTCATTTATTAAATACTAGACCCATATTTTCTAATATCATTTGTAATATTTTATGTAACACGCCTGCATTTACATGCATATGTGTCTAGCCATCGATATGAAATGTGTGTGTGTGTGTGTGTGTGTGTGTGTGTGTGTGTGTGTGTGTGTGTGTGTTATCATAATGTCCGATTCTGTAAGGAAAAATCTGATTACTGCTTGCGCGGTTCGGTAAGATTTTCATAATTATTTATGGAAAAAATGTAATCAATAAAATCAGTCCATAACTAAACAACATAAACAGACAATGTTTTTTTTAAAGACGTTTATGCGTATAACATAATTCTGTATGCAAATTAGTGTGAAATGGCTATCATGTAAAATGGAAATGTTTTGAAATGAATCGAATAATATCCTCACAAGGCAGCTTTGAGCAGTTGTACTTTTGACGCAGTCTCTGGACAATGAGAAAATCCTCTTCCGACCACAGAGACAGCTCTGTGAGTCTTGGAGCTTTCTGCACTGGCCTCCAGCACTTTGTCCTCTGCGATGCCATCCCGCCTGCACACACACACACACGCACGCACGCACGCACGCACGCACACACACACACACACGCGCGCACACAAACACCGCGCGTGCACACCGTCAAGTTTCGGGTGGGCGGAGCCTACAACACGCGGGAAGTACTGCAAAAGATGTGCAGACAAAACCAGACACCAATGCTACTGTATGACTTGATGAATAAACACATCTATCCTGTTTGCTATTAAAAGAACGAGAGAGCGAAAGAAAGAAGAAAACACATTAGAAGGAAGAGAGATGTAAAGATCGAGAAGGTAATTGTTTTATCAATTGTAGTGTATTATATACCACTTTCAGTCAAGGTAGACTTCTTTGCAAGAAATTCGAGCTGTTCTTTCCCCGGGGAGAGTGCGCCAACACTAGAGAAGCACCACTTTTATTTCATATTTTCCAGTTTGCATGTTACTTGCTTCCCTATGGGAGTGGCTTTTTACCATCTTATTTGACCAGGGACGCCGTCTTGTTGCCGTGGTTTCTTTTAAGTGCTCTAATTGCCGGTTACACAGCGGATATCCACTTTTCGTTCCATCACAGTGCTTACATTTTCACTACCTTGTCACCAGACTGAAATGGTACTGGGAAAAAGGCCATAATTCATTTTAAGACACAAACACTTTCAAATTTGCTTAAAAATATCCAGTGAGCTGGAAAGCTAAAAAAAAAAAAAAAAAAAAGAGAGAGAGAGAGAGAGAGAGAGAGAGAGAGAGAGAGAGAGAGAGAGAGAGAGAGAGAGAGAGAGAGAGAATGGTAAGAAAAGAATATTATGAAAAATACAGAATTAAAAGTGAGCCACAGAAATGGGGAAATTGTTTGCACAGTTTCCAGAACGTGGATTAGGCTATACTCTTTACATTGAAGAATCCCCCCAGCATCCTCAGGGGCAAGACTTTATTTCCTAAAACTTATGATTTTAGTTCATGTTTATATCATATAACAACTATTGTATTTAGTTTGCATTGTATCATCGTTGGCTTTCACAGCTTCTCGGTAATTTTTAATCAATAGTACCATAAAAGTAGTTTAGGAAGAAAATCGGCAGACCTATTTCGACAATTTGTGCCTTGACAGCACATTGTATATTGTGTTATTACCTTGACTTGATTTTCAGTTTTTTTTCCAGAGACATGAACTACTGTAAACCTGGATCTAGACCTGCAATATTCGCCTGCCACTGGAATCGAATCGTCCAAAGATAATAAAGCAATGCTTTCCGAAAGTAGGTACGGGCTCTTTGCGCACTAGACAAGATTTAGATCTATTATCTGTTTTATACTTTTGTCTTCTAGTTCAACACTTCATAACATGGTTTAGCTAACACTGTGTATTCCAATCGAATGTTGAGCGTAAACCTAGCATTTGAGTAGCATACAATCATACTATCTTTTCCGACACACTTTGTTTTCGATCTTGTCAAGTGTAGTTTTCATTTCAACGCAATGTTGACGTCTGCCTGTTCATCAACAGAATCTGCCTACTTTTTTAACTTCTGGTGCAGAAGAGTTCTAAAACAGCGTGGTAATGCCTAATGACTGCAGTGTCTTCATTGTTCCTGCGCCTCCCCCACCCCTTTACACACACACACACATACACACACTTGCACGCACGCACGCGCTCACACACACACACGCGCGCGCGCGCGCACACACACACACACACACACACACTCACAGTTTAGATCCAGATTAAGGATTTTTGGGTGCTCCGACCCCTAGACGTACATGTGGTACTGGGATAAGTGATAAGAGTAGAGTGGAGTGTATAATGTGTAAGTGTGTGTGTGTGTGTGTGTGCGCGCGCGCAAGCACGCACATAGACACGCACGCACGTACGCACGCAATGTTGTCTGTCCCTTCTGCAAAGTTTCCTGTCCTTGTCCATTCTGCAATGCTGTCTGTTCTCCTGCTGTTTCTGGGATTTTGTCTGTCCCTTCAGCTCCCTCCCCAATACTTTCCTAGGGGTGATACCACTGGATCTGGTGATGAGGACACTCGACAATAGTTTTCTTTTCTTCCCTTATGCCAGCACGTCTTTGTATAGACTGATAATTATGCTGTCTGGTAATGTTATCACATGTGTTGTCGATGATGCATTCAGTATTTGTCAAATCTTTTAGCCTATATCTTGTGGGGAAAAAATTAAAAGAACAATTCCTTGACTTGGATTTTCCTTTGTAGAGCTGTGTGAGTGTTTTTGTCTTACATGTATATAGAAAGGTGATGTATACCAGTATAGTTGAGAGCCTTATTTTGTATTTCATTGAGATGTTGTCTTCCTGAAGGTTTCAGTCTGTATTACGCTGTTGTTGTTTGCTAGTTCTGATCTCTCACTGCTGCTGAAGAGCCCTAGAGGTAATCAAACTTAGGGATGATTCCTAGTTTTTACCCATGGACATAAATTATGACAGAAGTGATGATGGTGTTGTGGCTACCCATAAACTAACAACTACACTATGTAGTCAATAATTGATTAGGAATTTGGTCATCAGCCTCAAGGCCTTTAGGACCTCAAGACCACGATGTTCACATCATACTTTTTCATGACTAACTGACAGGTTTGTTGGGTTTTTAAAAAAAATCTTCACTCCTCCCCACCCAACCCCCTCCAAATGATATAGTGCATCTTTACAGACATTAACAGAACGGTTTATATATATATATATATATATATATATATATATATATATATATATATATATAATATATATATATATATATATATATATATATATATATATATATAAAGCAGTTAGGCCTACCTAAAAGAAACTAGAAAAATTACTGCTTGACCCAAAAACTAAAAGGCAGTGTATAGCCTAAACTCACGGCCGAGTTTCAGTGGCTCCTAGGCCTTGGAATTACTATGCCGTAATCTCCCTCCTTCCCTTTGTTTGTGTCGTTTACGTGTCTTCTAGAGAAAACAAGTTTCAGTTATAGTGGATGCAATTTTACGATGCTGCATTTTTACGAGGAGTGAATTGGAACCAGTATCTGTAGACTATGGCCACAGGGACCGCGATAAAGAGAGGTAACTCACGAAGCTTCTTTCCGCTTTGGAAACAAATCCTGTCACGGAAAAACTGTTTGTGTATGTCTAACGTCTGTGTCTCCCCAATGTAAGTTTGCTTTAATGCCATTTACAGCATCTTTACTTGTAGTGTTTTTTAACATTTCAAACTTTAAGGTTTTTAAAGCACTATGGCATGAACTGAAGAAAAATAGATGATGCATTGTCATTTGCCCCCGTTTACCGAAGGCGACCCTTCGATCTGAGATTAAACTTTGACCAGTTTGAGTTTTTTGCAGTACTTATTGCTTCTTCACCTTTACTAAATCCCGTGGTCTTGTAGACGTTGGGGCACCACTGAAGATTTTGCAGCCAGCTTCCTCCACACGTCGTGGAGGCTGGTTGCAAAATCTTCAGTAGTGCATCGTGCCATGATAGTCACGTGTACCCAGAAAATTCAGATCACGGAATTTCCTTCGGTTGCTGGGTATGCAACTGAACCATTATATTTATAGATTAAGTGGTAGGCCAAATCGGAGGTTGGTGTGGGAATGATGGTCTGCCTGTGTAAGCATATTGTTATTTCTAGTTTTGGTACATAACCACAAAAATGCAACTCTTGGAACAATTGGAGTGGCCCTCACCGGTATGGAGGAAGACAAACAGTAGCCTGAGTAGGCTGACATCACATTCGGTGCAATAAAGTAAATGCACCAGCACCACACACACACACACACGTGCACATTATGTGCACATATGCACACTCACACTCACAGTCACACACACATACGCACATGCACACTCACACAGTCACACACACACACACACAATGTGACATACACACACACATTAAGTGATTAACAGGATACTGTGTACACACACTCGGTGACACACAGACACATGCATGCATGCATGCACGCACTCACACACACACACACACATATAATTTTTGAATGTAAGAGTCTAAAACCATTATTACCTTCTTTTTCTGAAAAGTCCTTGGATAAGATATTCAAAAATATTGATTTGGCATTTCGTATAACAAAATCTTTAATGAACAGTCCTATAGGACATTTCTTATAGTTATAAGTCGCATTAGCATTTCTTATGTATTTATTTGTTGTTATCATTGCTTAGCCTTTTTCTGTATACTGCCTAGGATATTTTAGCAACAGATACCAATTTCACAGCACACAACCATCAACATCAATGTCCCCTCCCCTCCCCTTCCCATCGTCTAATATCACTTTGAGTGAACAGACGTAAAATCAAAGCAACAACAACACACACACACACACACACACATGGGGATCCCCAATAACATATAATATATATATATATATGTTATAACTTACATCCAGCCTTACTCAAGTTGCTGATGAAGTTCAGGTAGATAACTAATAATGTAATATTGTAATAAGTCATAAATTGCCATTATTGGGGATGCTAATACTGTAAATTATACTATAGTGAATACTGACAGTGATACAACTACAACTTATTTGATTCTAACATTTGCTGATTGAATCTTAGATAAGTTTGAAGAGCTCTTTCATTAAGTAAGTTTAAAGAGCTCTTTCATTAGGCTAGAGAAGCTTCTTGGGAGGGGGGCACAACATTGTCAAAAATCAAGTACTTAAATTAGTTAAAGATGAAAATTTTCAAAGGTGCAGGCCTAACAATGTAACAAACAAAATAATCTTAAATAAGTTTCTTATTTTGTTTAGCTGCTCAACTTTCTTTCCTATAAGATAGAAAACAGTAATTTAAATTTAACTGAAATATGCATCAACTCACCTTCTCCTTCACCCATAGTGTAATGTTACTGGTACATCATTGTTCATTGGACCATATCATATGGAAATAAATTGTGATTACACCAAAGATGATGTGAGACGGCTTTATTTTTTAAATCAATTTTCTAGTACATGAAACCATTTTCAGTACTCATCAGCTGCAAAATATGTTTACAAGTGTGACTTTCTTGTTTCTATCACTAAACTAGTAAAAGAGAAACTTGTACTATTTCAATTGTACTTTGGCTCTCATTAGTCTCAACAAGTTTTGTTTGTCAGTGGGGTGGCAGTGTCTGTTTGGGTCCTGTGCAATTTTTTCTTGCAAAATTGACATTAAATTTAAAGCTTCGATATCTCGGCGACAGTATTCAGGTCTTTTATGCTTGCATTTTATGTCTACGAGTACTATATTATGATAATGTATCAGATCACTCATTCAGGGATTCACAACAGTACACCCACACAGAAAATAAACTGTCTTGAAATATTTTTAGAAACATTTTTTATTTTCTCTGAAAGTGACCACCTTTTGGCAGTAAGTCACAAGAGAAAACCTGGCATATATTAATTGTGATAAAGATATGTTTCAGTGCACGGTCGGTCTTTTACCATCATCACTCATCAGAATTTGACATTTCATGATGAAGCAGTAGCTTTCAGTTTCACTAGTTTCAGCTTTACACAATAACTTGTCTCAATGTCTGTGCTTGAACATTTTGATATAAATATTATTTGTATTGCATGAGCATATAAATTAATATAAAGGCCCAATTTGATACTTTAATTAGGTGGACTGTAATACTATAATATAATATTAGCTAGTATTACTATCAGTGATGATGATGATAACAACAGCAACTACAATAACAAATGAACAATGATAATGATGTTGATGATGGCGATGGTGATACTTGATACAATAATAGTCTAATACTGCTAATTTATTGTAATATTATAGTCATGATAATGAATAATACATTAATAATAATAGTGATAATAATGACAATGATGACATTCTTATCTCAAGTTATCTGTGTTATCGTCCTTATCATTACTTTATTATTATTATTATTATTTATTATCATCATCATCATCATTTTGTTGTTGTTGTTGTTGATACTAGAAGTAGTAGTAGTACTTTAGTAAAAACAGAAATGACACTTGAAATTTAAAAATATTCTTTGATCAGATTTACAAGAGCGGTGGCAGCCCAAGAAGAAAATGCATGGTGAGACCTCCGACCAGCTGATGACCTTGCTGGTCAAGGCCATCCAGGCCTACTGCAGCAGCCATGTCCAGTTTGCCTCCTGCGTGGAGGTGGTGGGCCACATTCACGTCAACATCGATCGCAGCGTCAAAGTGGACTACGTGGTGAGTGAGGAGGTGGTCAAAGCGTTGACGGGCAGTGGCCCCTGCTTCTCCAGCCACAGCTACCTCTCCCAGCCCCCAGCCCAGCTGTCTGGGTGCAGGGGGCCACAGAGGAGGAGGCCCTCTGCCTCTGCCTCCCCCAGCAGCGCTGAAGACAGGGTGTGGACCCAGCAGCAGGCACACAGTGTGGATCCAGCCTGTGTCAGCATGCCCTCCTCACAAACACTGCCCGCAGATGGCCGCAGCAGCTTGGCTGTCAGCGTGAGAGGATCAGGTGAAGATGTCCTAGCCCCTGACCAGATGAGGGTCACCGTGTCCTTTGACCCCGCAGGTGTTCTGCCCCTCATCAAGCAGGAATCCAGCCTGTCAGCAGAAGGCCCCTCACCTGACAGGGCCCAGCCAGGTATGGAAGAGCATCACCGGCCAGTAAGTTACCTGGTCAACTGTCAGGAAGCCCCAGACCTGCTGCCGTCCTACAGGCAGGAAAACAGTCAGCCAGCCGCATCACACAGCCCCGCAGCCATCCAGCCACCTGTCTCTTCCACAGACTCTTTTCCTCAGGTCTCGGACAGTTCACAGACTTCACAGTCAGCAGTGGCAGCCACCAACACAGTGACCCAGCCCCCTATGATCCAGATACAAGATGTACATTCAGAAGCCTCGGGAACAGTGGTGACCTGTTCTCCGCAGCCTGTTCCACCGGCAGTACTATCCACAAGGCAGCTGCAGGAACACTACTCCTCCACAAGGGCACAGGAGGAGGACCATCTACAGCCTTCAGCACTGACAAACCACAGCAGCGCTGCTTACCTGGATGGCAGTGGCCCACATCGGGTGGACCCAAACCAGGGGTCAGTGAGCAGTGGGCAGAGAGACGTGTCTGCAGCCGCTGAGCCCCGGTGTCCGGCGGTCAGCGTCAACTGTCAGAGCGAGGCAGGGGCCGACCTGGCCTTCGGCAACCTGTGCCTGGACGTGGTGAGGGTGAAGGAGGAGGTGGAGGAGGAGGAGGAGGTGGAAGAGGAGGAGGAGGAGGAGGACCCTCTCTCCCTACAGGACCCCTACCTGGTGCAGTCTGCCGACCAAGGTGGGTAGGTGTGCTGGGGGGTGGGCTGGGCCTGTCTGCTTGTTGGAGTGTGGGGGGTTGTGCTTCTGGATTATGATCATGATCATTCATGATTTGCATACATGTTTTGTGAGATCTGTGATAGAGAGAGGAGAGACAGACAGAAAGCCAGATTGAGTACAAACACTCATCCCCTGCTTAAAAAAAATCATGCTTTCTGTTTTACTCTGAACACACTCACACGCTTTTAGATCTTATCATCTTCCCCTCCCCCCTTCTCCCCTTATACACATGCTAGATACACATGTATACACATATAATACAGTATACGTTACACACACACACACAGTACACAAATGTATACATACATGTCTACTTGTTATCATTGCCCCCTTCCGCCCTGTTTTTGTTGTTGGAGTTTGTTTCATTTTGTTTAGTTTTATCTACTCTCTTCTTTAAAAAATAAATTGATGATACTGAAAGAGTCATTCTAGCTTCATCATAATTCAATTTTCACTTTCAACATTATATTTTATAGCTGATTGCTGTCATCTAAGTGGTGCTTCTTTTGTCCTCACCTTAGCTTCAAGCTGTAATTTTGATGTGTGAACAGTGCTACCTCACCTTAGCTTCAAGCTGTAATTTTTTATGTGTGAACAGTGCTACCTCACCTTAGCTTCCAGAGCTCTGTAATTTTGATGAGTGATGGTGTGCATTACACAGAGAAAGAGAGAGACAGAGAGAGAGAGAGAGAGAGAGAGAGAGAGAGAGAGAGAGAGAGAGAGGAGAGAGAGAGAGAGAGAGAGAGCAATTAAAGTAAGATAAACTACAACTTGATGTTTCTGCACATCATTTCAGTCACGCTGACCAATGAATGATTGATAAGTTGCATTGAATTATGATGAGTTTATTTCATTCTCTGTCCAATGTTGATGTGACTGTTATGGCAATAAATGAATAGACAATTTCTGATTCTGATTGCACAGACCAGGAGTTGTCTGCCTTCAGCAACATGCTGATGGAGTCTCTGGCCGCCCCAGGGGAGGGCACCCAGCTGATCCTGGTGCGGGAGGGCCTGCAGCAGAGGAGCCTGCCCTTCCCCGTGATGCTGCACACCCACGCCAGCCTCTCGCCCTCGCTCAACTCTCCAGACCTGCAGGACAGCAGTGTGGACGGCTCCACCACACACAGGGAGGCTCCCTCTTCCTCCGCCAGCATCTCTCCTGCAGTGTCCCTGACTCTGGCTGGTGAAGAAGGTTGGTGTGTGTGATACCGTGCCAAGGGGAGGAGTGGGCACAGGGGAGGGAGAGCCCGATGGGGGGAGGGAGGTATGGTGGGCTTGCTAAATGTTTGTTTATAATTTTGTGTCACCTTCAAGATTTGTTCACTGTATGTGTGTGTGTGTACGTGCAGCTTTGACAGACACACACACTCATTCCCTCACACAGAACCCATGTACTCAATGATAATGTATGCATTTGCATCAATGCAGATGTGTTATCACATGCACATGTATGTGATTCACTGATTGGCTCTCAAAAGGTGCCTCATCTTACTCATGCCTTGCATGAAACAGTGTATACTGTATTCATAACTCTTTTATTTTGTTACACACATTTTAACCAGATGTCCAAAATCCTGAGAAAAATGATTGCGGAGATGAACATAGCATTTTCAAGACAGTGTACGGCTGAAGTCTTTGGTTGTTTGAAGAATAAAAAGTGTTGGCAGAATGTTGGTCAGTTTCTGCCATTCTGAATGGCCCCTTGATGGGCAGGTTGTAAGTGTGGTTGTTTATATAAGCAATAAACTGTTTGCAGAGACAGGTAAGTGTATAAATACATGCACACATATTTGTTTTTGAATAGATCATTCTTAATTTAGAAAAAAACAAAAAAACAAATTGCTCAGAAACCATAAAAAAGGGAGCTGCACATGGCAAAAGTTGTTGCGCCACTATCACCAAATGAAGTTTTCACGTCCTGATGGTGTAGTGTGCACATTGAACTATGGCATTGTCACCAGCTGCCTTGGCGCAGTGGTTAGTGCCTTGGGTTACGGACTGGAAGGTCACGGGTTCAAATTCCATAACAGTCGGGGGGATATTTTGGACTCCAGCTGGCTCATTGGGAAGACTGGGACCACACAGTCAAGCGTCATCCACTTTATGGACCTAATTTTGAGCATTATGTTCAAATTACCTGACCAACACTGCAGCCGTGCAGGTGTCTGTATCACTTAAGCCTGGTTGATGCAGGTATTTATATTATGATATGAAGTGTACAGCCCTGTGAAGTAGTCTCAGAGCATATTAAATATTCTTCTATAGCATACCATTACATCATCCTCCTCATCATAGATCATCATGCGGTAAAAGGAAATTGTCTTTGGTTCAGTAGCCCCAGTTGCTCTTGTCTCATGGCGGTGCCAGTTTTTTGTTTCCCCATACACCTCTGTGTCTGTGGTGAGTGTGTGTCAAAGCCTTTGGGGGTAGAGGCTTTCAGAATGTTGTTGGAGGGACGTTGTGGTGGTGGACAGCGCGGTTGGGCGTCTCACTCAGTCTGGCTCCATGACTGAGCTAATACTGCTGTTAGTAGGGGGCTCAGTAGGTGGTGTCCTGTGTATGCTAGCTTACAGCAGGCACCACTGAACACCATCAAAATGACCAGCAGCAATGCAGGGCCCCTCTGATGGGCTCTGTGGCAGCCTGACATGGATTACTCTGTTTGGTGCACTTTCTCAAATGATCGCTGATGTGTTGCATGTGGTGGTGTAACCATGTATGACACCAGGTGCAAGTAACTTTGAGCTGCAAGGTCATTTCTGCTCATTATTTGCCCCTGGAACAACTTCATGTTCACAATTACTTCAGTTCAAGGTAACTCATCTTCTGATAACTTGGCATGGCACGTATTGGGGAAATTAGTTTAAAACATATTCTACATGATTTTTGGGAGGGGGATCCTCAATGATCAGTCAGAATGAATGATAGAGATGTGATGCTTTTTGGTGGTGGGTTTTTTAATTATTTAAAAGTTGGTCCCCAAAGTACAAGAGAATGACTGATGCTGTAAAATACTTAGATAGAAATTGCAGCAGTGAAATAATGTTTATTTGAAGAAAGTTGTTCAACTTTTTCACTCTTAGAAAGTAGGCCCTGAGAGGGAGAGGGAGTGAGTGAGTCTGATACCTGTGGTCATCAAAGGCTACTTACAGTTTTGCAACACCTTCTCAAACATTGATGAATTTAATAATCTTAAAGTCCTTGTCAAAAAGTGATCAGGTTAATAATCTTACAACTGCTGGTCAAAAACATCCCAATACATTAATTAACTAAAATTGTGTGCTTTTAAAAATCCTGGTGAGAATGCTAGGGCAGTAGAACAATCCCTCGTGGAAGGAGAGAAAAAAGAAAACAACGGAATTTTTTTATGCTTTATGTAAACTTTTTACCTAGCAACTTTTCTCTCATTTTCATTCCTTAACCAGGAGTTCAGCCGTCAAAGCCAAAATCAGTCAGGCGTCAGAGAAAGTCTAATGCTCAGAAATGTAAGGAGTACCGCGCGAGGGTGAAAGAGAACCCAGAGCGCTACGAGACCTTCATGCGCGTGAAGCGGGAGAGCGACCTAAGGTGGCGTCACTCTCAGAGTGAGGAGCAGAAAGTGCATGCTCGTGAGCTGGCCCGGCAGCGTCAGCAGAGACAACGGTCACTCAGGTTAGTGCCCACAAATAGTGCTGCCTAAAATGTATTGTTGAGAGGGAAAACCGTGGTTATAAAGATTTGTTAGCCTTTTTTTTTTTATATGGGTATACATTGCATCCCAAAATGCGTAGATCATGCCATTGTCATTGCAGTGTATAGATTAAACTTAAAAAAATATGGCCATAATGTAATTTCTTCTCTTTTTATAGTGTTGTTTTCCTCGAACTTTATTGACATTTTAGTCCTGGATTGGTGAGATTTCATTGGTTGTTCTGTCAGTGTTTATGCACATTTCAGAGGGGTGTGTGTGTTTGTGTGTGTGATGTGTGCGTTTTATTCTTTTATTTCATGGATAATGGAATAAGCACTCATGTGCTTTTTTACATCCAGTCCCCGTGTGTATGCAATTTGTAAATTTTTGTCATCTGTTCCCACTTGCACACAATGGCCTACTCTTCTGAAAAGCAGAACGGGTTTTAACGTGTGCACAAGATGTTCTGCGTGCATTCGCACACAGGACCTTGGTTGTGTGTGAGAGAGATACTTTCACTGTATAGTAGTTATATATATATATATCTCCTTGAAAACTCTTTTTAGAAAGATATTTTACTTTTTCCCATTTTTCTCTAGATTCATGAGAACTTTCATTTAAAGTTATTTATTGACTTAATTCCACCATACAGATTTCAGGAAGAACAGAGACAGTATAAGCACACACACAGTACCTACACAGACAGACACACACACACACATACACACACACAAACACACACACTGTATATTTTCGGATGAGACTATAAACCGAGGCCCCATGTGCGAATGCACGCAGAACACCTTGCGCACACGTTAAATCTTGTTCAGCTTTTCGTAAGAGTAGGCCATTGAGTGCCGGTGGGAACAGATGACAGAATTTACAAAACCGCATACACACGGGGACTGGATGTAAAAAAGCACATAAGTGCTTATTCCATTATCCTTGATATAAAAGAGTAAAATTAAAATAAAAAAATAAAATAAAGTGTAAAACTGACAACTTAAATCCAAACAAATAAATAATGATTTACGCCATAAATTTTGCTTTAATGAATATAGATGTTTGTTTTTGTTTTTCTTGTAAAGGAAAGCGTTGAAGAAAGAACCTAAAGAAGAAGGTTGTAAGCAGAAGACAAAACCTGCCACGCCTGCCAGAAGGGAGGAGGTAGGGGCAGAGGAGGAGTGGAGGAAAGTATGGAAGGAAAAGGCCAGAGACCGCCAGAGGAAACGGAGGGCGAACATGTCGGAGGCCAAGAAGCTACTGGAGCAAAGCAGACGGAAAGAAAGATACTGGGAAATAAAACGGAGAAAGGAGCTTGAGAAATGTGCAGACTTTTTCACTGTTGAAGTGGAACAAGAACATGATGATGATTAGAGTCCTTTTTGATGTGACAGCACATTGGGGTTTTTTTATTTCGTGCTGTCACTGTGTCAGACTGTCTCAAATGTCATATACTGTCACTGTGTTTATAATGTAACATATGACACATAATGCTGTCACTTTGTCAGAATGACACAATCATACTATCACTGTGTTGATAATGTCACAAATGACACATAATGCTGTCACTTTGTCAGATTGACACAATCATACTATCACTGTGTTGATAATGTAACATATGACACATAATGCTGTCACTTTGTCAGATTGACACAATCATACTATCACTGTGTTGATAATGTAACATATGACACATAATGCTGTCACTTTGTCAGAACGATACAATCATACTGTCACTGTGTTGATAATGTAACATATGACACATAATGCTGTCACTTTGTCAGATTGATACAATCATACTGTCACTGTGTTGATAATGTAACATATGACACATAATGCTGTCACTTTGTCAGATTGATACAATCATACTATCACTGTGTTGATAATGTAACATATGACACATAATGCTGTCACTTTGTCAGAATGACACAATCATACTATCACTGTGTTGATAATGTAACATATGACACATAATGCTGTCACTTTGTCAGAATGATACAATCATACTATCACTATGTCAGAATGTCACAAGTGATTTATCACGCTATCACGGTCAGAATGTCACAAGTGATTTATCACGCTATCACGGTCAGAATGTCACAAGTGATTTATCACGCTATCACGGTCAGAATGTCACAAGTGATTTATCACGCTATCACGGTCAGAATGTCACAAGTGACACACCATGCTGTCACTTTGTCAGTATTTGTGCTTTTTCTTACCTTTATACTGTTATAAGAACTTAATGTGTGACATGTGACTGCACACTCTGTCTCATCATACCTAGCTGTGTCACAAATGGCTCCACTGCTGTGACTGCCATTTTGATTGACTGGCTTTGTGTGCCTGTGTTGCCTTTCAAGTAAAAGCTTTGACAAAAGTTATACCAGCATTTAATTGGTTAAAACAGAATTTATTTGTGGAAAGTGTCACAAAAATAGGTGCATACCTTGACAGGACAACAAGTAAACTTATAATAGTCCTGCTGTATTCACATACACACGTGATGGATGACTTCACATTGCAACAGATGACAGATACATGTTATAATATCACTGATAGTTGCATATATTTTAAAGTGATTTTAACAAATCTAATGAAAACAATCATTTCGATTGGACATGTGACATACCAACAAGCAATCTGTTTGAATCTGTTCAAAAGATGCATACAAAAATAAAGGATTGCAAAAATAGTATTTAATTGGAGTGAACTTCTTTTCTTGTGGATGGAAGGTGTACTGGTCGGATTGCATCCTTTGTGACTGTGACACAGCTTAGCATTAGTAATTATGTAACTTATTTTGTATTGGATTGTTTGAATATCCAAATATATTCAGAGATATCAAAGACAGTGTTGATAGATCTTTTAAATTCCTCTTTGATTATTGAACTGCAACATACACAAAGAAATGGTTTGTGTCACACATCTCAAGGGATGCTGAATCTGGTCATTGTTTGAATGCAGATTTTTCGTGAACTGTTTGCAATCCAATCTTGTCTTTTTCAAGACATGAAGACTGGATGGTTTAACTCTGTAAAAACCAGTTACCAGAAGTGATGCTTTAGTTTAAGTTTCAGCTGCTGGCGAGGCACCTTGTGAGAGTTGGTCATATGTGAGCACATACATTTTATGTCTGTGCTCATATAATTGCACGGTTATTATCTGTGAGTGTATGCTTGTGTTTGTGCTTATTTGCAGATGAACTTGTGACAAAAGGTGTCCCCCTTCACCATACCCTATGTTTGTCTGTCAGTCATACCAGCTTTCCCTGCAGAAGCTGTCAGATTGTGTTTTGTTCCTGCTTTAAACACACTGCTTAGGGATACATACAATGAAATCATGCACAGTAACCTTTGACAAAACGTTACAGAGAAGACCAAGACCGCTCAGATATTTCCAACCAGATGTGGCAGGCAAATGAAGATGGTTGGTGTGAAGTTGATTTGTGATTCACAGGTGCATTTGCCGTAATCAGTTTTTGTAAAACCAGTTTAAATGGTAACCAGGGACACCTTTTTGTCTTTGCAATTTATACACCATATATTAGAAATATCATATATCTGAAATGGTAATGCATGTTAGCATTTTCTGTTTGGAACAGCTTTGGTGTCTGATCCATGTTGTTATTCTGCAACACTTCTAGATCACTGTCACAGTCAAGTGAAGAATATTTCTCCTTCCTGCATAGGACAGTTTCAACACTGACAGGCACACCATTGATAGCAATCACAGTCTCGAAAAGACACAAGACTGACACAAGAAGATTGTGACACAAGTAGATTATTGACACATTAAAATTGAAAGTATTTTCACTCTCTAATTCTTGGCATGGCCGTGCATCTCTACTGCCGACAGGAAGGCTGGCACCAGTCTCAGTTAAGGAACAAGCTCTGCTTCCTCAGCATCAGCTGACAGATGGCTGTGCTCGGGCCACGGCATGTGGACTACAGTGTATCAGGACGTTCTGACTGTCTCTGCACTGTGAATCGCTTTGTTCTGCTGATGCCTTCATGGACCCAGAGTCTGCAACTCTTTGTGTTGATGCTGCTCCAGTACTCTGATCCTCCAGGCAGTTGACTGTGCTGATGTACACAGAGCGGCCAAACGAGTTTACAGGGTAAAGAGGGAAGGGCAGCACGAGTCCAGAAAGTATTTTCTAACCATAAGACGACTGTATTGCTCAGCCATTCACACAGACTGATAAACAGCCGTTAATTTCTATGCCCAGTGTAACAACTATCAGACAGTGGTTATATTTTCAAATGTCAATGACTGCAGAACAAATATGACACTAACTTATTTCACAAAATTTACCATGAAAAAAGTTGAGGGTTTTTTTTTCTTTCGAAAAATGATCCATTGTAGCGTTTTGTGGGTCCACCTTTTGTCATGGGCTCTGATATGTGTGTGAATGCTTTGATTGAAAACGGAAAGAAAAATCATGTGTCGGTGACTGTGTGTGTTTTGTGGGTGCCAACAGAGTCAGGGGAAGACAACTGGCTCAGCAGCAGACAGCAGGGGTTCCAGCCTGGCAACCAGTGCTGGAAACTTCAGCAGCGATGGAGGACAGGTCAGGACTTCGTCTGTACCTACGTTTGTTGTGTTGTTTGATATGTCTGGTCCATCAATCTGCAATGACCTCCCTCCCTCCCTTCATGAAAAGCCTACTTACGACACTTTTAAATCCAACCTCAAGACATACCTCTTTCAAACCTAAGACTTTCCCCTCCTGTTTCATCTCACATCTGTCCCTGCCTTCAACAGCCAAAATTCATGTCACCCTCCTGAAGTGTATAACCTTCATGTATGTGTGTGTGTGTGTGTGTGTGTGTGTGTGTGTACATTTGAATTTGTTAAAAACTGTTAATCATTGTTGGTTGCATGTGTAGGAGCAGGTTAATTTGTTTTTTCAAGATATAGCGCTATATAAATTCCATTTTTTATTGTTAATATTATGCAGTTGTTATTGTAAGGTAGTCTGTGCCAATGTTTGTTATGTTGTTGTTATTGTAAGGTAGTCTGTACCGATGTTCATTATGCTGTTGTTATTGTAAGGTAGTCTGTACCGATGTTCATTATGCTGTTGTTATTGTAAGGTAGTCTGTACCGATGTTCATTATGCTGTTGTTATTGTAAGGTAGTCTGTACCTATGTTTGTTATGCTGTTGTTGTTGTAAGGTGTCTGTATCAATTCTGCACAAAGCTCAGCATGAACAGCAGTGCAGAACAAGGGAACAGTAGATCTGCCCCTGTCACCAACCTCAAGGAGGGCCTGCAGAGAAGTTTGGAAGCTTGTGTGTATATGACATTCACACACAGGCACATGCGTGCACACACTCATTTATTCATGCACACAGGCACATACACTAACACATGCGCGTGCACACACGCACACACACATGCGTGCGCGATCAGTCTGAAATAACTTTGATGTACTTCCTGACTCCCATCAGACTCAGCTGAACAGAAAGCTCTGAGATAGAGAGAGATCTGAACACATCACTCCTCTTTTGCGATCCCTTCACTGGCTCCCTGTCTCACAAAGAGTGAGGTATAAGATCTGTACCCTCTGTTTCAAATGTCTCCACAAATCTGCACCCTCTTATCTCTGTAACTGTCTTCACCTGTACACTCCATCCCGTTCCCTTCATTCAGCTGCTGACACTCTGCGCTACCAAACACCCAGATTTAAACAAACCACTGCTGGCTTATGCTCTTTCTCTGTTTATGGTCCGTCCACATGGAATGACCTCCCTCTCTCACTTCGCCAAAAGCCTACATTTGACACTTTCAAATCCAGCCTCAAAATGCACTTGTTTCCTACCTGATGTCTTCACCTTATGTCTTCTACTTTTCTACAGCCACCTTCATCTCCACCACCCTACCTAAATATGTTGTGTGCGTGTGTGTGCATGCGTGTGCATGTTTTTGTGAGTATGTGCATGTGTGTGTATGAGCATAAATTTCATATATGTGAATTCTAATATTTTGTGGAAGGTTGTGTGTGTGTAAATGATTTGAATGCAAGTGCTTTGATTTGTTTGCTTTACAAGATTCAACGCTATATAAATAGCATACATGATGATTATTATTCTTATTATTCTTATTGTTATTAGATGTTGCTGAATGAATCCTACAGGAGATGGTTTTAAGGTTCACCAGAATGAGCAAGATTTTGTAGGAAGGTGCATTGTATGTGTTTGTTTATTGATTGATTCATTTGTGTATTCTTTTATTTCGAGGATAATGGAATATGTACTTACATGCTTTTTTACATCCAGTTCCTGTTTGCATGCATTTTTGTAAATTTTGTCATCCACTTCCACCAGTACACAATAGGTTACTCTCCAGAAAATAGGAACAAGTTTTAACATGTGTGCAAGATGTTCTGCACTCATTTGCACATGAGGCCTTGGTTTATAGTCTCATCCAAAGGACTTTTGAAGAATTGTTAGACAACACCTGCAGCTTTGCATGGAGATAACTGACAGTACTTTTGGTCCGTTTCCAGATCCCAAGGCCAGAACCACCAGGTTCCACAGGAAACCTGTGGCCGACCTGACGGGGTCTGCAGAAAGCAGCGTGTTCAAGATGCTGTCCTCCACACGAAAGATTGAACTCTTCACCGACAAGTCTCGCCTTGCCTCCGCCGCTGCCAAAATGGCATCCACAAAGACCAAAAGCAGACGTTTCTCACACAAGTCAGGGACAGGGAAAACAGCAGCCCACAAGAAACCCAAACCAAAAGTAGGTCACCCCAAAGCCAAAAAAGACGCCGGAGCTTCAAGACAGAAGGCGCCCACACACACGCTGAAGAAGGTTCCATGGACGGTGCAGAAAAAGCAGCCACGCAAGACCTGCATCGTCTGCAAACAGAAAGGGTCGTTTCCCCTGAGCTGCTACTTCTGTCCGCGCTGCCCCAAACAGCCAGGCTACTGCCGTGTGCGCAACTGCTTCAGCAGCTACCACGCCCTGATGGGGCTGAAGTTCACCCCGCCCACTGCAAACACCAGCAGGAGGACGTCCAAAACATAGTGCACCCCATGTGTGTGTGTCCAGTTTATCCGTGTGACGAATGACCGTTGTCTCACAGGCCTGGCTGTGGCTGTTCTGTCTTCTCTTTCAAGCTCCCTGAAGTGTGCACAGACTGAGAAAGAGAGGGAGGTAAATCAGTGGGGCGAGTTCGTCCTCAGTTACTCCTCCTGATCTGCTAGAGAGCAAAGGGACGTTCCCCAATCCAGGAGAGCCCTGAGTAGTTTTTTTCCTTCTCTCTCTCTCCCTCTTTCTCTCCAGTGCTCGGGCAGTCCTCCTTCTGGGCAGCTAGTGTTTCCGTCACTGAAAGTAACCCCAGCTTCCCTGTCACCCTCCCTCCACCGCATCTTGAATTATGGTGTACCAGAGGTCTAGGTTTTTTATGGTCTTGTTATTCATCTGCAATGGCGGGTTGTTGTTTGTTTTTATAAGCTATTCATTTGTAAATATTATAAAAACAGATTGAAAACCAGAAAAATCTATGAAAAGTTATCACAAATTGAAATGATAGATTCCAGGAAGTGACAAAATGAGGAATTGACGAATTTTGCATTGTAATGGGTGGTCAGGATGAGGGTTTCGTGTTTTTAATTGTGTTTTTAATTCAGGCAAGGAAACAAAATTATGCCTTGATACTTCAGTACAAGGTAGAAGAAAGTTATAGTTCTATACTCAGTCAAAATCTCAAAAGCCATAACATGACCCCCACCTGCCTAAGATGGCTCCCAGTGGAAAAGTGGGTCAGATGCAGTGTGTCTCATTTGGCAGTGGAGGAACACAGGTGTACTTAATTCATGAGGTAGTTGATGAAGAGAAAGCAAAGAGACGTAAGCCATAGCAAAACGTCTGTGATACAGTGTTTCAGTTTTATTTCTTCTTCCTCAGTCTGACAAAGAAGACTTCAGGGCAAGTGACAGTCAAGAAAACGCACCGTACAGGCAAACACATCAAAGACAGGAGACTAGAGTAGGCAGCTTTGTGAAAAAGACAGAAACAGAACCCTTGATAGTTTTTCCCTTTTGTTTTCAAAATCTTGCCCTCAAGCAATAAAGAATCAGCACCTACCTCCTCCCCCACTTCCACACATTGCTTCACTGCCCATAAACATGAGGAAGACTTCAAGAGCCGTAAGCCTGCATGTAGCACAAGAGACAACCTATGGACATCGAAGAGGAGGCAGCCTAAAGCAGTGTGACTGAGCTCACACTAGTCCCATTGCCTGCATGGTCACAGCAGCTCCCTATCTCAGTGTCTGCCGTCATTTTCACCACAGTTCAGCCCCTATCTCTGCCCGATGTCATTTTCACTAGTTTTTTTTACTCCCATCTCTGCCTGATGTCATTTTCACCAGCTTTCAGCCCCTATCTCTGCCTGCTGTCATTTTAACCAGATTTCAGCCCCTATCTCTGCCTGATGTCATTTTCATAGCTTTCAGCCTCCATCTCTGCCTAATGTCATTTTAACCAGATTTCAGCCCCCCCCCCCCCCCCCCCCTCCATTCCCCCCAACCAGACTATTGTTTTCAGCAGCTTTCAGTTTCAGGCCCAAGTCATTGTATAACGCTTTTAACCCCAGTCATGTTTGATCGCTGGTTTTAAAACTGTGTGTGTGTGTTGACCAGTTTAGGAAGTGATGGTGAGGTGTGGTGAGTTGACCGCTGGACTGTATTGTTCTCTGGTTATTTTACCTCATTTTTCTACAGTATTGTGTTCTGTTTAGTCAGTCCTGTGGACTGTCTGATGTTGCTTTACCTGCAGATCTGTACATGTATTTTATTGTAAATGTATGTCTCCCCTCTTACTGAAGGGGTTTGTATAATGTAGATTTGCATACTGAATATAATGATGATACTGATTATGGTGAATAAAGGTGATGTGTTGATGATAATGACAATTATTCCAAATTTGTATTCGATTTTTTTCCAAACACTCAGCATTGTATCATATAAGATTGTTCAATTTTGTTAAGTTTATCTTGTTACAATGAAAAGGTGGGAAAAGAGAGTGATAACAGATATGAATATACTTGTGTGCTTGTCTGTGTGTATGAAAGGTTTGCTGAAAAATTTGACATTTCAGTCGTTAAACTCTAGATTCTTTTTCCCTGCAATGTGTGTTGAGTTTTTAGCTACAAGATTCAACTCGGTGGTTTGCCATTGCTGATAACAGCCCTCTCCTGTTAGCATTACACAGGTAGCACTATGTGGAGGAGGAGTCTTCTTCATCAAACAGTCAGACAGCAACTGTTATTGTCTGTCATATGAGCAAAAATGCATTGCGCTGCCATTAAGCGCCTGACAAGTGAGGCCCTGCACATCCAAATTTATGTCAGGTTTCAACTTTGGCATGGAGAATGGACCAAGAAACCAGAAAACAAGCGCTTCGATTTGTTTGTTTTTTACAAGATTCAGTGCTATATAAATTTAAAATATGTTATTATTATTATTATTATTATTAAAATAGACAAGAAGGAGATGACAGGATGAAAAGGAACAAGGCAGAAACAAAGAGAGGGATAGAAAAGAGAATTCCAGAAGGTTCTATTAAGCAATAGGTAAGCTAACGAACCCACATATGTACACATTGGAGACTCATGTGTGTTGTGCGCGTGTGTGCATGCCTGTGCGTGCGCTTGCACACGTGTGCGTGCATGTGTGTGTGTATTTGCATGTGTGCGTGTGTGTGTGTGTATTTGCATGACTGTGTGTGTGTGCACGTGCATGCATACGTGTGTGTTTCATTTTGTTTTGCTTCCCTCCCTCACTGAAGCTGGCCGAAAGGACTGTGAGGAGTTTACAGCCGGCCAAAGTGACATGACGCGGAGTATTGCTGATCCTCTGTGGGCGACCCTGGTTGTGCTGGTGCTGCTGTGTGCTGCACAGCCTGTCTCCCAGTGAACAGCTCGTGACTTGTGGCAGCACTGTCTGACTCTCTGTCCCTTCTCTGACTCTGCTGCTTTCTTTAGTTGTAGGGGTGGGCTTCCATGTTGTGTTGCCTGGGTCCTAGTCCTTTGCTCACGGATGCCTTGTTCACATTGGGTGGGTAGGCTGTTTCTTAGTCCTTTGTTGCTAGAGGTGTTAGTGTTTACCTTGGGTTTTCTGTATTCCAGTCCTTTAATCATGATATTACTATTCACTTTGTGTGGGCTGTGTCCTAGTTCTTTGTTCACAGAATCAGAACTGTTCACTTTATGGCTTTATGTGGGCTGTGCCCTAGTCCTTTAGTCACGGGGTGGGGGTATTAGCAAATGTCTCCACTATCCTCTCTCATCCCTGTCAGTTATCTGCCACTCACTGGGAAAGAGCAACAGTCAGACCAGTCCACTGCTTGATGCTGGCCATCCCCCTCCACTACCACCACCCCACCTTGTTTCTGTCTACCCCTCCCTGTGTGTGTATGTGTGTGTGTGTGTGTGTGTGTGTGTGTGTGCATGTTCTATTTTATTTTTAAAATTGTTTTATTCTTTTATATCGAGGATAATGGAATAATAATAATAAATGGAATTTATATAGCGCTGTATCATGCACAGACAAATCAAAGCGCTTGCACTCAACTCATTCTTACACAGTCGTGCAACCAATAGCAAGTAATAAGCACTTATGTGCTTTTTTACATCCAGTCCCCGTGTGTATGCAGTTTTGTAAATTCTGTCATCTGTTCCCACCGGCACACAGTGGCCTACTTTTTCTAAAAGCGGAACAGGATTTAACATGTGCGCAAGATGTTGTGCGTGGGTTGGCACATGGGGCCTCGGTTTATAGTCTCATCCGAAGGATGTGTGTGTTGTGTATGTGGAAGATGGTGTCTGCCAGGCTGGGCAGTCTGGTGAAGGGACAACAACATCTGGCTTCCTCCCCATGACCACAGTTGATGGTGACCAGAGGCCTGTGTCCTTTATGCTGGTCACTGTGTCCTTTCTGCTGGTCACTGTGTCCTTTCTGCTGGTCACTGTGTCCTTTCTGCTGGTCACTGCGTCCTTTATGCTGGTCACTGTGTCCTTTCTGCTGGTCACTGTGTCCTTTCTGCTGGTCACTGTGTCCTTTCTGCTGGTCACTGTGTCCTTTCTGCTGGTCACTGTGTCCTTTCTGCTGGTCACTGTGTCCTTTCTGCTGGTCACTGTGTCCTTTATGCCGGTCACTGTGTCCTTTCTGCTGGTCACTGTGTCCTTTCTGCTGGTCACTGAGTCCTTTATGCCGGTCACTGAGTCCTTTCTGCTGGTCACTGTGTCCTTTCTGCTGGTCACTGGTCCTTTCTGCGGTCACTGTGTCCTTTCTGCGGTCACTGTGTCCTTTCTGCTGGTCACTGTGTCCTTTCTGCGGTCACTGTGTCCTTTCTGCGGTCACTGTGTCCTTTCTGCCGGTCACTGTGTCCTTTCTGCTGGTCACTGTGTCCTTTCTGCTGGTCACTGTGTCCTTTCTGCTGGTCACTGTGTCCTTTCTGCTGGTCACTGTGTCCTTTCTGCTGGTCACTGTGTCCTTTCTGCTGGTCACTGTGTCCTTTCTGCTGGTCACTGTGTCCTTTATGCTGGTCACTGTGTCCTTTCTGCTGGTCACTGTGTCCTTTCTGCTGGTCACTGTGTCCTTTCTGCTGGTCACTAAGTCCTTTCTGCTGGTCACTAAGTCCTTGGTGGTCAGTCAGAGGCCTGTGTCCTTTCTTTCTGCTGGTCACTGTCCTTTCTGCTGGTCACTGTGTCCTTTCTGCTGGTCACTGCGTCCTTTCTGCTGGTCACTGTGTCCTTTCTGCTGGTCACTGTGCCCTTTCTGCTGGTCACTAAGTCCTTTCTGCTGGTCACTGTGTCCTTTCTGCTGGTCCCTGCGTCCTTTATGCTGGTCACTGTGTCCTTTCTGCTGGTCACTGTGTCCTTTCTGCTGGTCACCGTGTCCTTTCTGCTGGTCACTGTGTCCTTTCTGCTGGTCACTGTGTCCTTTCTGCTGGTCACTGCGTCCTTTCTGTGTCCTTTATGCTGGTCACTGCATCCTGTGTGATGCTGCTTCGGTACATCAGTGTTTCCTTTTTGGTTTTGGTTTCTCATGTTCTTTGATGTGAATGGTATTATTATGAAAGATATTTTGTGTGTGTTTTTGATCTGAAGTTGTTTGTGTGTTTCTGCTGTTTTGTTTTTGTTGGTGATTTTCATCAAGTGATCATAATTTTTTTTAAAAGTTGTTAGTGAATGTGTTCATGATTATTGAAAAATACATGATGTATTTACTGTTGGTTTGGCTTATGTTTTCTTTAAACTGTGTGTGTGTTTTGGTGTGTGTGTGTGTGCACGTGCTTGTATGTGTTGTGTGCATGTGTGTGTTTTTATTTATTTATTTCTTTTATTTCGAGGATAATGGGTTAAGCACTCATGTGCTTTTTTACATCCAGTCCCTGTATGTATGATAGTTGCGTAAAATTTTGTCATCCATTCCCATCGGCACATAATGGCCTACTCTTCTGAAAAGTGGAACGGGTTTTAACGTGTGCGCAAGATGTTCTGTGTGCATTCACACTTGGGTCCTCGGTTTATAGTCTTATCCGAAAGACTGGTTTTTGGGGGAGAGGAGTGGAGTCGGCATTTATGTTAACTCCAGAGGAAAAATCCTCCTCTGTGTGTGTGGTTTGTTGTTTGTTTGGGTTTTTTTTCTCGTTTTTTTGTTTTTGTTTGGGTTTTTTTTCTCTTGTGTGTGTGTGTTTAAAAACCCACATAAACCAAAGGTTTTTTTTAAAGCAAAGGTGAAAAAGAGCACACAGAAAAGGCAATATTGTTCATCATTTCAAACTTTAAAAAAAAAAATCACATGGAAACCCAAAGGAAGAAAAAACTACTCATACAGATACAAATATAAATACAGGGAAGAAACACACACACACTTTTTAAGAGGGCAAAAAATTTATTTCAGAATGACATAAAAGCATTTGGTCAACAACTTGGTAAAAAGCAATGCAACCAAGTGCAAAAGCCACAAGGCAGTGAATGAAATGAACTAAATGAAAGCTGTAACTAAACTAAACTGTAACGATTTTTCTCAATTACTAATTAGCTGAATAGCTCCTGTCACTGAAAATGTGGCATGTGCTGTCACTGGATTGGGCCACCTCAAAAGTAGGCGGGGCCAATTCTGCCCCGGATGAAGAAGGAAAGGTCAGGCACTCTAATTGAAAACAATGGCTGCACACGTGTGGAAGTACCTCCCGTTCTCCTTCGTCGTTTGCGGTATTTTCCAGGTGGTTGCAGAACCAGATCAACCGAAAGGAAGCTACTTCAGACGAGATCACTCCTTGACGAAGCCGTACCAAGGTAAATGATGGATGTAGGCTTTATGTTGTCACAGAGTTCCTAATCGGATCGGGCAATTTCTGCAGCGGCAGACAATTATTGACAGAGCCTGGGGTCTGGAACAGGTGTCGGCATTTGTTTGGCTGACGCGGTTCCATAATGTTGCCCTGGCGGCATCTTGTATTGCTGGGGGGGCGGACTGAAGCTTCGGATCCCGGATTGGGAAACGAGGAAACGAACATGAACACACGCATACATGTATGCGCGCGTACACACGCACACATGCGTAAACATACAAGTCGGCGCGTCTGTGTGGTTTCTCGCGCGCGCGCGCGCGCACACACACACACACGACACACACTGCAATGCCCAAGTCAATTTTCTTGCTTTTTAAATTAAAAAAAATTTTTTAGGTGTCGGGATGAAAAAAGTTGTGCCCTCAAAAAAGATCATTGTGACTTGACTACACACACGCGCGCGCGCGCGCGCACACGCACACACACACACACACACACACACACACTGGGTACAGTATGAATTCATGATGAATGAGGCAAAGAAGTGATTTTATGTAAGTTCCAGCAGAGATTTCTGTATGCAGGGGAATGCACATATAAGTGGATGCATGTACACACACACACACACACACACACACACACACACACACACACATACACACACACACACACACACACACACACACACATACACACACACACACACACACACACACTGCATATTGTATGAATCAAAACAACTGAAGCAAAGAGAGTTGCAGTTGTATAATTTACATCCCAGGGGAGACTGAAGCAAAGAGTTACAGGCCTTTAACTTGCATCCTCCTTCTTCTGCATGAACACTCAGACAGCAACTACTGTCTGTCATATGAGCAAAAATGTGTAGCACTGCTGTTAAGCACTGGACAAGTGGGGCCAAGTGCGTCTGGCTTCATTGTGGGAGAGCATTGTTATCTTTTAAGTCTTTCAGCAAAAAGCAGGAAAATGGACCAAGAAGGTATTTATAAAGTAACCAAAGAGGAGGTGACTGGAAGAAGCGGAAAAATGAGAAAGAAAGAGGGATAAATAAATAAAAAAGAGGAAATTCCTAGCACAGAATATCCAGAAGGTGGGAATGCTATTCTGACGGGTCCTGACATTCCCACAAGAGGAAAAGTGCATCCTGAAAATAAAAATACATGTACACTATGATACAGTATGTGCTTTCACTTTGAGAGAGAGGTTGAACTTGAAGAACTGCAGAGCTAGGTCCAGACTGAACATTGGAATGACATGGAAATCAAGCTTCATACATTGAAATGACATGGAAATCACACTTTATACATTGAAATGACATGGAAATGAAGCTTCATACATTTAAATGACATGGAAATCACACTTTATACATTGAAATGACATGGAAATCACACTTTATACATTGAAATGACATGGAAATGAAGCTTCATACATTTAAATGACATGGAAATCAAGCATCAAGTCATCAACCTCCCAAATGGTGAAAAAGGGGTTAGCCTGACTTCCAGGAGATGTACAGAGCAACATTGCTTTTAAAGATACTTTTGTTTGTTTGTTTGGGGCAGAAGGGTTAGCAGGTCGTCGGCTGCCCCAAGGCCAGAGGAGCCAGTCCAAGTGAACTGTTTCATAACAAAGTGTGAACTTTAGCACATAGAAGAAATCTCCATTTTCATATTGGCAATGTGTAGTAGACCAGAACTGCTACTCCAACTTCAGTCTGGTTGAATCTGTCAGTAGGTTTGCTTAATGGATGGTGCATTTCTTTAATGTGTGTGTGTGTGTGTTTTATATTAATTTATTGTGTTTTCATTTCAGGAGATGAGAAATTTGTTTACAAGTCTAAATATAAAAAAGGACTTTAGCTTCTCCCTACCCCCCCTACCCCCCCCCCCCCCCCCCCCCCCCCTTCCTTCCCCAGGATTCCTATTTTTGAGTCTCAGAGGTTGGAGAAGTACTCTGTGTGTGTGTGAAAGTACAAAAACGTGATTAATTAAGTCAAGTCAAGTCAAAATTTTATTTCCAGATGGTACATTGAATAAGCAATGCATTTGCTTTTTTTTTTAAAAAGAAAAAGTATTTCTATTTTCAAAACTATATTATAGTATATCACATAAAATCAACTGACTTGGGAGTTTTTGGATTCTTTTTCTTTACTTCATTTTGTTTGTGACAAGATCAGAGGATAAAGTGCCACGATCACTGTATCAGACTGCACCTAGGTGACGTGTTCTATATTTGATAGGATCAGGTAAAAAAACCAACACACACACAAAAACCCATGTCATATTTGAACATTACTTGAATGCTGTGTTTTCATAGGGTTTTGTTCAGTACGTGTTATTGGTGTTGTTGTTGTTGTGAAGCAGGGTCAGGCATGAGGGTGCCGCAGTGGGACATGCAGGGCACGGCCATGGTGACCTCAGAGTACATCAGTCTGACTCAGAACCTGCAGGGACAGACAGCGGCTCTGTGGAACAGCGCGGTAAACTTCAACTTCATGAAGTGACCCTCACTATTTACTGTGCTATAGATGCTGATGTGCTCTGCTCTGCTCTGCTCTACAGTGTACTATACTATACTATACTATACTATACTATACTATACTATACTATACTATACTATACTTTACTGTACTGTACTGTACTATACTATACTATACTTTACTGTACTGTACTATACTATACTGTACTGTACTATACTGTACTATACTGTACTATACTATACTGTACTATACTTTACTGTACTGTACTATACTATACTGTACTATACTGTACTGTACTATACTATACTGTACTGTACTGTATTGTACTGTACTATACTATACAATACAGTATACTGCACTCTACTCTACTCTACTCAACTATACTGTACTCTACTGAACTCTAGTGTATACTATGCTATGCTATGCCATGCTATGCTGTACTGTACTATATTATACTATACATTATACTATACTATATTATACTATACTATGCTATGCTATACTACACATTATACTATTCTATACTGTACTGTACGTACCGCGTTGCACCACACGGCACTGTACTCAGTGTACTGTACTAAGTATTATAGTATACTGTACTGTACTATACTATATACTATATTATGCTATACTGTACAGTATACCATACCATACCATACCATACCATACCATACCATACCATACCATACCATACTATACTATACTATACTATACTACACCATACTATACCATACCATACTATACTATATTATATTATACTAATACCATACTATGCTATGCTATGCTATGCTGTGCTATACTATACTTATACTAGTCATCTATCTGTAGGTCTACACACAGTTTCCATTCAACTCAAATACTTGATAATCTCACAAACTATAAACATTCAGATAGGTTATAAGCCACACATGAAACAGTAAACAAGAAAACTTTCACATACAAAATATCACAACACAGCATCCAAACATTAGCATGCATGCATCACAAAATAGAAAGGGGGGAGGGGGATATTGGAGCGGATATATTAGCATCAAATTCCTGGTCTGAGGGTCTGGGTTCCAGCCTGCACTGAGGTGTCCGTATTATGAGAGGATATTTTTTCCTGAGTACACAGCAGTACCAAGTCTCCATTCTTCTCAAAGTCCTTTGGATGAGACTGTAATGTAAACCAACTTTTTATATATACATATGTATGCACGTGCAATTGTATGCATAGCATTTAGCACACCTGTCAAAAATGGATACACTTTAGGTAAAAGAGTCCTAGAGCAACTGTGGCTGAGGGTGTGGATGACACCAGCATACCCAGCATGCACTCTGTCACCTGGAGAGGAAAGAATGGGGTCGACCTGCCAGGTTGACCTTGACCGTGACACATGCCTCAGCTTCAAGTTCAAGAACACTGTGTGTATACATGGCTGTGCATGGAGCTCCTCTATGACTCCTCAAAGAGTTAGATGAAGTGGACAGCTGGCAAGTTTTCCAGAGTTAGCTTCCCTGCCTGCATTAGAGTACTTGACCAAAGCCTTTAGTTCTTTGATTATAATATTGGAGTCCCATATGCCCAGCAGAGTTAGCTGATTGTGGAGATTGTGTCAACCAGCCACCACCAGCAAGTTTAACCGTTCTGTGGGAGACCACTGGATGAACTAAGCCTTCTCTTTGTTCACTTCTTGTCTTTGTTTTCGTCTGTCAGACTTTTGTTTTTCTAACTGCACACAGATGATTACAAGTATACTTGTAACTGAATGATTTCATTGCAAGCACTTTGAGGTGTTCTTGCAAAAATTGAATGCTTGGTAAACTCCATTGTAATGGAAAATAACATCATCATTATTATTATTATCATCACCATCAGCATCATCATTATTATTATTATTTGTAGTATCATCAGTAGTATTATTTACATGCATGCATGCGCACACACATGCTTGCATGCACACACACACATCCTTTGGATGAGACTATAAACTGAGATCCTGTGTGCAAATGCATGCAGAACATTTTCTGCACTTATTGAAACCTGTTCTGCTTTTTGGGAGAGTAGGCCAATGTGTGCCAGTGGGAAACGGATGGCAAAATTTACAAAACCACATGCATGGGGACTGGATTTTTTAAAAAAGCACATGAGTGCTTATTCCGTTATCCTTGAAATAAAAGAATAAATAAATAAATAGATAAAACACATACACAGAGTCAAAAACACACACACAGTGACAGACACACACAGAGTGACACACACACACACACACTCTCTCTCTCTCTCACACTAACACACACACACTCACAAGTATGCACGCACACACATATTTGCATGCACACACACACACACACAATTACACACGTGCGTGCGTGTGTGTGCATGCATGCACTACAGGTGATGTGTGGTGTGTGTGTGCAGAGGGTGGTGGCCTCTGCCTGGGAGGTGCACGTGCACTTTAGGATGTACGGGTCCAGGAAGAGCTACTGTGGGGACGGCATGGCTCTGTGGTACACCCAGGACCGCCTGGCGCCAGGTAGTGGGAGAAAGTGGGGGTGTCACTGTGTGTGTGTGTTAGTGTGTGTGCGACTGTGTGTGTGTGTGTATGTGTGTGTGAGAGTGGTGTTGTTGTTGTTGTTGACTTCAATTTTACTTCTGTTCACTTTTAGTGATATTAGACAGGGAAAAAAACAACACAAAAAAAAAACAACCAAAAAAACCTGGGTGAGGTGGATGTGTTGTTTAAAATTTTTAAAAATCTCAAAAAGAAACTTGGCAATGCAACAGGAATTACAAACAAACAAACAAAAACAAGTCATTAATGTTAATGTAACTATAACAAATGTCTTTTAGGACTGTGACAAATTCCTTTCACAATTTCAAATGCTAGTTTTAGATTACTGAATATGCTGGTGAGGGAGTTTTCAGAAAAATGAGGCATGAAAGGTTTTACACTCTGGCAGTCAAAAAGTATATGAGTATTAGTGATATTCTCACCATACAGGCATTTACCATTTTTGCTGAATTTGATTAATAATGCACTTAATTTCATTCTATAGAATAAAGTATTAATTCTCCTTGACGTAAAAACACTTGTACTAACTTCTGAATGGTTCACCGCTGTTAGATTATCGGTATTGATTGCAGTTCTAGTTAAAAGTCTCTCATTTTGCTGATTTTACTGTCAGTGACCTTTCTCCATGACTTTTGTTCTAGTAAGCTATACCTTCTTGTAAGGATAAAGGCGCATGCAATTCTATTGCATCCCGTCCATGTTTTGCACCCTTTTTGGCAGCTCTATCCGCCCACTCATTTGGAAAGAACCCAGTGTGTGAAGGCACCCAACAAAAATTCACACTTATGCCCTTTAAGGTTAAGAGATGGATGACATGCTTAATCTCTTATATGATTTTCAAAGTTTTCTTGTAACATGGGGATTTTAAAGCATACAATACCGATTTAGAATCAACGCAAACAAGAATTTGAAATATACACAACGGCAAATCAAGAAAATAAGTAAGACCCATTAGTATTGCTACAAGTTCTGCTGTAAATATCGAGTGATGTTTACCAACATAATATGATATGATAGTGTGAGAGTGTGTGCGTGTGTGTGTACATGTGTGTGTGTGTGTGTGTGTGTGTGTGTGTATTAATGTGTGTGTGCCACTGTGTGTGTGTGTGTGTCTGTTGCTCTGTGTGTGTGAAGTAATGTAATGTAATGTAGTTATAATAACTACCCTTATATCTCATCTTTCATCAGAATCAGTAATGCTTGAAACCTGTCACTTATATTCATATGAAACTTGTGCAAAGTCCACATATGAAAAACTCTTGAAATACAACTGCTGCACTAAAGACTACACTTGTACACAAGTATTATTCTGACATAGTGCTTTGTAATTTAAAAAAAGCACACATATTGAATGATATTATATTTTCGTATAATTTGTAGGAGTGAAGTGAGTGAAAGAGATGGTGATGTGTTGTTACAGTCCATACATAACGCCACAGAGATTGCATGTGAAATGTTCAGCGTTGTGTGACTGATTGTGTATTCGTTACATGTTTTGTATTGCAGGCCCGGTGTTTGGAGGCCGGAACTACTTCACGGGGCTGGGGGTGTTTCTGGACACCTACGTCAACCACAATGAGCCACACGACGTAGGGAGAGCGTCTGCTGTCCTGCATTTATTGTGCAGTGTTGTATGTGCAGTACTGCTTTGTCCTGTATCTTCTCTGAAGTATGGGACGGGATAGCTCTGTGGTCGGAGCGCTCGCTTTCCCCCAGCCAAGTTAAGCAGCGTCGAGCGTGGTTACCACTTGGATGGGTGACTGTTTGCATGCTTTGGCTTCAGTACAGTCCCCCAGTTCACCCCACTGTAAATGGGTGCCTGCCTCTTTAAGGTCAGGGAAGGTAAAGCAGCGAGGGAGAGGAGATGGGCACTGCCCTCAAAATGCTGGCCCCTTGAGAAGTTGAGGTCTCTGATGCCTCACTCCCCTACGACCACATAGATTATGGGACACCTTTGCCTTACTCTGAAATCAGAGTATGGCTGCCCATGTGGTGAGGTACTTGACAACAGTCATACACGCAACAAAAGCTCCCGTCCAGTGTGCACTGTCATTTAATTTCACGGTGATAGCCAGGTGGGATGAAGAGACACACAGAGTGCAGAGTGTGGGTGACCCCCAGGGTGTTGAGCAACAACAGCACAGTGTATAACATTGCAATGCAGTGCAGCGCTATGTTGTACCCCGCAGTGCAGTGCAGTGCAGTGTTGTGGTGTATGACATGAACTCACTCCGTCCCAATGTTCCCAGTTGGTTCTGTCCATCATTCAACTGTTTGAAGATATTCATGAACGTTTCTGATGGAGAATGGGATATTCAGATTTTTATTTTTTGCATCTAGGTAAAACATCATAATGACATCATAATGGATAAAAGCTATGCTGGCCTGTCTATCTTTCAAAAGCAGCCTGTGGGAAGAGATGTTGGTGGTCTGTTATGTGTGTGTGTGTTATGTGTGTGTGTGTGTTATGTGTGTGTGTGTGTGTTAGGTGTGTGTGTGTGTTATGTGTGTGTGTGTTAGGTGTGTGTGTGTTAGGTGTGTGTGTGACTTGACCATCCCTGCATCTCATTATACTATTGTAAAAGAAATGACTGACACTGAGAAGTATCTGTACAAGCCAAGACATCAAGCAATGATTCGCATACATACAATTACCCCTCAGCTTACTCAGTATCTGAACGCATGCAGAACATTTTGTGCACACATATTAAAACCTGTTTCACTTTTCGGAAGAACAGGTCATTGTGTGCTGGTGGGAACTGATGACAACATTTACAAAACCGCATACACACAGGGACTGGATGTAGTAAAGCATATGAGTGATTATTCCATTATCCTAGAAATCAAAGAAAAGAGAAAGAGAACAAATTGCTGTTACACTTGAATGAAGTAACTTTAACCAAACTAAATAACACCATGAGGAGAGGATGTATTTTTACCTTTTTTCGTCGTGTTTTTTTTCTGGGTTAATCATGTATCATCATATTTTCACCTGTCATGCACTGGTCTGTCCCTCAGAGAGGTAAACGTTGTAAAACCCCATCCCTGACGCTGGCTGTCATCCCCACCACTGGTCAGTCAGCCAGCAGGAGTGCACCAGCCTTTGTTCTGGGAAAGAGCAGGACAGGCAACTGGCTGATGTGCCTGACTTCACCTTCTCCCCTAATTTTTATTTATTTATTTATTTCAAGGATAATGGAATAAGCACTCATGTGTTTTTTTTACATCCAGTCCCCGTGTGTATACAGTTTTGTAAAATTTTGTCATCCATCTCCACCGGCACACAATGACCTGCTCTTCTGAATAGCAGAGGAAAAGGGGTAGAGCCAATGTGAACTCAAGAGAAAAAAAATCCCATTAAATGGACACCTCAGTGGTGATTTGACCCCAGTTACTGTCAGATCCTGCCTTTGATGCTCTGACCAGTAAGCTGCCCCTCCCTCCCTTGAGCTAGCTCAATTGCTGTTGTGTCTGTTGTTGTCATAGGATCAATATTCACCGCATGTATTTTTGTATGATTTTGCACGTGGCAGCACCAGCACCCCTATGTGTCTGCCATGGTGAACAATGGCACGGAGAGCTACGACCACGACAAGGACGGCACCCGCAACCAGCTGGACGGCTGCTCTGCCCAGTTCAGGAACAAGCACTACGACACCTACTTCGCTGTGCGCTATGAGAAAAACACTCTGACTGTAAGCTTCGGCAGATGTGTGGCCGTCAGGATAAAGTAGGAGTTTGTGTGATGTGTGGGTATTATGATAAATGAGTGTGATGTGTGGGTTTTATGATAAATGAGTGTGGAGTGAGTGTGATGTTATTGTGATAAATGAGTGTGGAGTGAGTGTGATGTTATTGTGATAAATGAGTGTGGAGTGAGTGTGATGTTATTGTGATAAATGAGTGTGGAGTGAGTGTGATGTTATTGTGATAAATGAGTGTGGAGTGAGTGTGATGTTATTGTGATAAATGAGTGTGGAGTGAGTGTGATGTTATTGTGATAAATGAGTGTAGAATGAGTATGATGTTATTGTGATAAATGAGTGTAGAATGAGTATGATGTTATTGTGATAAATGAGTGTAGAATGAGTATGATGTTATTGTGATAAATGAGTGTGGAGTGAGTATGATGTTATTGTGATAAATGAGTGTGGAGTGAGTATGATGCTATTGTGATAAATGAGTATGGAATGAGTATGATATGTTATTATGATAACTGAGTTTGGACACTGTTAAAGGATTGTGTGTCTGTCTATTGGCCGCATAGCAGTCTCTGATAGAACCACACCTCTGCTGCCTTGTGTCTGACTATTTGACACATAAAGCTAAGTAGTCACATGAATTTCTCGTCCATTGAGACAATGACGTTAAGTATTGGCATTGTATTGATAGAACCACATCTCTATTGTCTTAACTCATTTACCATCAACTTTTCTGACTGTCCAGACTTCGCACTCATCAATTAATCCTTACTGGCCAGATTAAGCAGCTTAAAGGTTTGATTTTCGGTTCACATGCTGCTGAAATGCATTGTGTGAGATTAAAATACACTTTAGTGTTATGTGACAGGTATAGTGTTTGTGATGTGATACACATTAGTGTTTTGTTACAAATAAAGTGTATGTGATGTGATGCACTTTAGTGTTATGTAACAGGAGCTGTGTATGTGATGTAATACACTTTAGTGTTATGAGATGTAATACACTTTAGTGTTATGTTGCAGGAGCTGTGTATGTGACGTAATACACTTTAGTGTTATGTTAAAGGTGATGCGATACATTTTTGTGTTACGTTACAGGTATGGTGTATGTGAAGTAATACACTGTAGTGTTATGTTACAGGTATAGTGTATGTGAAGTAATACACTGTATTGTTGTGTTACAGGTATAGTGTATGTGATGTAATACACTGTAGTGTTACAATACAGGTAAAGTGTATGTGATGTGATACACTTTAGTGTTATGTTAAAGGTGATGTAGTACACTGTAGTGTTATGTTACAGGTAAAGTGTATGTGAAGTAATACACTCTAGTGTTACGTTATAGGTACAGTGTATCTGATGTAATACACTGTAGTGTTATGTTACAGGTAAAGTGTATCTGATGTAACACAACTATGTTATGTTACAGGTATAGTGTATCTGATGTAATACACTGTAGTGTTATGTTACAGGTAAAGTGTATCTGATGTAACACATCTGTGTTATGTTACAGGTAAAGTGTATGTGATGTAACACACCTGTGTTATGTTACATGTGTAGTGTATGTGATGTAACCCACCTGTGTTATGTTACAGGTAAAGTGTATGTGATGTAACACACCTGTGTCATGTTACAGGTAAAGTGTATGTGATGTAACACACCTGTGTTGTGTTACAGGTAAAGTGTATGTGATGTAACACACCTGTGTCATGTGACAGGTAAAGTGTATGTGATGTAACACACCTGTGTTGTGTTACAGGTAAAGTGTATGTGATGTAACACACCTGTGTCATGTGACAGGTAAAGTGTATGTGATGTAACACACCTGTGTCATGTTACAGGTGTAGTGTATGTGATGTAACACACCTGTGTCATGTTACAGGTGTAGTGTTTGTGATGTAACACACCTGTGTCGTGTTACAGGTAAAGTGTATGTGATGTAACACACCTGTGTTATGTTACAGGTAAAGTGTATGTGATGTAACACACCTGTCGTGTTACAGGTAAAGTGTATGTGATGTAACACACCTGTGTCGTGTTACAGGTGCTACTGGACGTGCAGAACAAGAGAGAGTGGCGGGTGTGTTTCTCTGTGGAGGGGGTCAAGTTACCGGCCGGCTATTTCTTCGGCCTGACCGCTGCCACAGGGGACGTGACAGGTAGAGAGGTGTGACAGGTAGAGAGATGTGACAGGTAGACTGTAGATAGGTGTGACAGGTAGACTGTGGAGAGGTGTGACAGGTAGAGAGGTGTGACAGGTAGAGAGGTGTGACAGGTAGAGAGGTGTGACAGGTAGAGAGGTGTGACAGGTAGAGAGGTGTGACAGGTAGAGAGGTGTGACAGGTAGAGAGGTGTGACAGGTAGACTGTAGAGAGGTGTGACAGGTAGAGAGGTGTGACAGGTAGAGGGATGTGACAGGTAGAGAGATGTGACAGGTAGACAAATGTGACAGGTAGACTGTAGAGAGATGTGACAGGCAGACAAATGTGACAGGTAGAGAGATGTGACAGGTAGAGAGGTGTGACAGGTAGACTGTAGAGAGGTGTGACAGGTAGACTGTAGAGAGGTGTGACAGGTAGACTGTAGAGAGGTGTGACAGGTAGACTGTAGAGAGGTGTGACAGGTAGAGAGGTGTGACAGGTAGACTGTAGAGAGGTGTGACAGGCAGACAAATGTGACAGGTAGAGAGATGTGACAGGTAGAGAGATGTGACAGGTAGAGAGATGTGACAGGTAGAGAGATGTGACAGGTAGAGAGATGTGACAGGTAGAGAGATGTGACAGGTAGAGAGATGTGACAGGTAGAGGGATGTGACAAAGAGATGTGACAGGTAGAGAGAGGTGACAGGTAGACAAATGTGACAGGTAGACAAATGTGACAGGTAGACTGTAGAGAGATGTGACAGGCAGACAAATGTGACAGGTAGAGAGGTGTGACAGGTAGAGAGGTGTGACAGGTAGAGAGGTGTGACAGGTAGAGAGGTGTGACAGGTAGACTGTAGAGAGGTGTGACAGGTAGAGAGGTGTGACAGGTGTCTGTGGAAAGGCTGGGGTCTCTGTCTGTAGTGGTCACTAGAATGCTCACCCCCTGAAGACATCATCATTATCATTATCGCTGTCACCCCATGAAGATGCTGTGGCCAGCAGTGCATGTAGTCAGTGTTTCTGCCGCTTTCCTCTTCTGTTCTTTACCTCTTTCTCAGGAATTTTATACCTGAATGAATCCTGCTGAAATGAACTAATCATTGGTGAGGGGGTTTTTCACTTCAAAATGCGTTTTCTCTATCAGATTCATGCAGAATTTCATGCAGAGAAATCTGCCGAGACTTAAAGTGGTATAAAATAAATAAAATAATCATTCTGCTTAAATGAACTAATTGTCTTTTTTTTTTCTTTTCGAATTTTTGTTCTTGGTGTTTTTTGTTGTTGTTTGTTTTGGATTTTACTTCAGTAATTGAGTGCTTTTCTGTTAAAATAAAGCAACAAACAACACCAACAAACCCTCAGAAAAATATTGTCTTTTTCCTTAGATATGTTTTCTGACTAGCATGTTTTCTGTTAGTGTCCTGGAATGGGAGAAATTGATTTGGGTTTTTGGGCATTGTACTTTCTTTTCTTTATAATCTATTCTTTCTTGTTTATAGTCTTATGCTGTAACAGGTAAGGTTTCAGATAGTCTAGTGCAAAATCTTCAGTGGTGCCCCAACGATTGACTAGACAACAGGATAGGTGAAGTGAGGAAGGTGAAGCGACAAATTTGCCAGTGAAATTCTTCATGTCTTTTTTTCTTTGTTTTGTTACTGTGTGTCTTCAGTGTCACTTTTCTTTCTTTTTTTCATTCTTGTATTTCTAGAATAATGGAATAAGCACTCATGTGCCTTTTTCACATCCGGTTCCTGTGCGCATGCAGTTTTGTAAATTTTGTCATATGTTCCCACAAGCACAAATGGCTAACTCTTCTGTAAAGCAGAACAAGTTTTAACGTGTACAAAATGTCCTGAGAGTGTTGGTCCAGGGGCCCTGAGTTTATAGTCTCATGCGAAGAACTCTAGGGGGAGTGGAGTCGGCACTGATGTTACCTCCAGGGGAGCAGGCATCTCGGTGGTGATTTGAACCTGGACTTGAACCGAGGCCATCAGATCATGAGCACTCTACCCACCAGGCTCTGCTCTGCTATCCCATCAGTTGACCTGACTGGTCTGTCAACTTCTATAAGAGTCAGGGGCTTGGCACTGAAGTTTTTGCGCAGTGTGTTGAGGGCGGATTAAACGTAGCGGAGCCCATCCCTCACCAGATGGCAAGGTGCATGCTGGGTGTGTTTGTGTCATCCATGTCACACACCCTATCTGCCCTACCCTTCAGCACACGGTGTATGGGTTATCAACATATGTGGAAGATGTTCTCAGGAGCGTTCTCATGTTCACTCATGGGTTTATGGTCTCACTGAAGGACTGTCAGGGAAGTGGAGTCAGCACTGGTGTGAACTCTAGGGAAGAGTCCCTTCCAACAGACACCTCAGCAGAGGCTCAACCCTACCCTCTCTCAGACCTGCAGTTTGATGCCCGAACCACTGGGCCAACCTGCCCCTTCTCCTGTGTTGACAGCCCTGAAACCCTGACCGGTGCTCACTGTTCACTGTGTGCAGATAACCAAGAGGTGATATTCATCAAGTTTTACGAACTGCCAGGTGACAAGGTAAGTCAGCCAGGATACCTGTCACTGACCCACTGTCAAGTCTTCAGGGTGGTGATGGTGGTGATGGTGATGGTGGTGATGGTGGTGATGGTGGTAGTATGGTGGTGATGGTGGTGATGGTGGTGGGTGGGAGAATGGGGAGATGGAAGAATGAGGATGAAAGTTGATGGTAGATGGTGGTTGTGGTGGTATAATGAGATATGTGTGTGTGCGTGCATGTGTGTGTGTGTGCATGATGTCTTTTTGTTATTGTTGCGTCTCTTTTATTTGTGATATCTTTTTGTTGTTATTGCTGTGTACCTGTTCTGTAGACATGACGGTAAACTCCATGAATGATGCACCACTGTCAACATTGGATGAGACTATAAATGGAGGTCCTGTGTCTGAACGCACATAGAACATCTTACGCACAGTTAAAACCTGCTCTGCCTTTTGGAAGATTAGGCCAGTGGGAAGGAGTAACATAATTTACAAAACAGCATGCACATAAGGACTGGATGTAAAACAAAAGGACATGAGTGCTTATTCCATCATCCTCATAATTAAAACAAGAACAAAATCTTGTTCCTTAATGTTTTTACAATGTTGTTATGTATTGACAGTTATTCATTGTGGTTTTGTGTTACAGGATGAGCCGCCCTATGAAGGGTTGCCGGATGCTCCCATCCCCAAAACACCAGAAGGTCAGTCTGGAATGAAAGGAGATCAGTGTGAAGGTTAGGCAGTCCAGTCCTGTTGTTTACAGGAGATCAGTGTGAAGGTTTGGCAATGCAGTTCTGTTGTTTACAGGAGATCAGTGTGAAGGTTTGGCAATCCTGTTTACAGGAGATCAGTGTGAAGGTTTGGCAGTCCAGTCCTGTTGTTTACAGGAGATCAGTGTGAAGGTTTGACAGTCCTGGTGTTTACAGGAGATCAGTGTGAAGGTTTGGCAGTCCTGTTGTTTACAGGAGATCAGTGTGAAGGTTTGGCAGTCCAGGCCTGTTGTTTACAGGAGATCAGTGTGAAGGTTTGGCAATCCTGTTGTTTACAGGAGATCAGTGTGAAGGTTTGGCAATGCAGTCCTGTTGTTTACAGGAGATCAGTGTGAAGGTTTGGCAGTCCAGTCCTGTTGTTTACAGGAGATCAGTGTGAAGGTTTGGCAGTCCTGTCCTGTTGTTTACAGGAGATCAGTGTGAAGGTTTGGCAATCCAGTCCTGCTGTTTACAGATCAGTGTGAAGGTTTGGCAATCCTGTTGTTTACAGGAGATCAGTGTGAAGGTTTGGCAGTGCAGTCCTGTTGTTTACAGATCAGTGTGAAGGTTTGGCAGTCCAGTCCTATTGTTTACAGGAGATCAGTGTGAAGGTTTGGCAATCCAGTCCTGTTGTTTACAGGAGATCAGTGTGAAGGTTTGACAATCCTGTTGTTTACAGGAGATCAGTGTGAAGGTTTGGCAATCCAGTCCTGTTGTTTACAGGAGATCAGTGTGAAGGTTTGACAATCCAGTCCTGCATTTACATCCCTGCCGACCACAGAGGCCATATCAGGGCTGACTTTTTGTTGAAGTTTCAATCTCAGACTAAAACTGAGCAGCTGTATTCACAGATTTGTCTTCTTCTTTGAACGCTCAGACAGCGACTGTAGTTGTCTGTCAAAGTGAGCAGAAATGCATTGTGCTGCTGCCGTTTTTATGTACATCACCACATGTAGTGTTTAGGACATATTTTGTTGTAGAGTTGAGGAGGGGGAGGGGGAGCTGGCATCTTATAATCAGATGCATTTTTCGTAAGCCACGTAATATGGTAGATGCATGTAGATAACTTGAATTGTGATGTGTGTATGTGTGCGTGCATGTGCATGTGTTTGTTTATTTTTTTAAAATTCTTTTATTTTGAGGATAATGGAATAAGCACTCATGTGCTATTTTACATTCATGTATGTGTGTGGGCATTTGTGTGTGGATGTGTGCGTGTGTGTGTGCATGTATCAGTGTGTGTGTGCACATGTGTGTGAGTGTGTGTGTGTTTTTAAAAAAAAAATTTTTAATTTCAAGGATATTGGAATAAGCAGTAAGCACTCGTATGCTTTTTTACATCCAGTTACCATGTGTGTGCAGTTTTGTAAATTTTGTCATCCGTTCCCATGTGTGCCTGCGTATGTGTGTATGTGTGTGTGTGTGTGCACACGCACATGTATGTGTGCCAAAGTCAGAGTTTTATTTTCAGATGGTACATTGAATAAGCAGTGCATTTGCTTTTTTTTCATCAAGCCTTCTGTGTGTGTGTGTGTGTTCGTGTGTGCATGCATCTGTGTGCGTGTGTGCGTGTGTGTGTGTGTGTGTGTGACACACAGTGAAAAAGGAGGAGGAGAAGAAGAAGAAGGAGGAGGACATGATGCGGGACATTGTGGTCAGCGTGCTCATCATCATCGGCATCCTCTGCCTCTTCAGCGTCATCCTCTTCTGCATCCTGCACCAGAACCGCCTGCAGAGCAAGAAGAAATACTACTGACACTCCTGTTGTCGCTGTCGTTGTCGCTGTTGTTGGTGGTGGTGGTGGTGTCGGGGTGCTGGGGGGAGGGGAGGGCAGGGGAGGGGATGTTCTATGAAAACCATGTTGTTTTTTTACTTTTTGTGGAAAAAAAAAATTCTTTAGGCAATCTGTTGCTATAGCAGCTAGGTCACTCATCACTGAACTATACATATTTTCATAAGGTTCATCTTTGGTTCCAAACCAAGCTGTACGGCCCACGAGAGGAGCTGGAAAGGACTTGCCATTGTTTTTTCCAAACACATCTGACTGTATAATAAGTGAACGAGAGAAGATATTTGGTTCATTTGGAAAATTATGAACTTGGAAAAGTTCATGTTTTATACACTGTGTTCATTTACCCTTCAGAAAGCATGTACTTTTATGTATGTCTTTTCAGTAACAAAGTCTGCAGAATCTTTAAAAAATATATACTGTCTTTCCAAATTTGGCAGAAAGGTTTTACTTAAATCTTGTTTCCTTGACAATGAAAGGGTTAATACCCAAAAAAAAAAAAATTCAGTATGTTATTTGTGGCTTGGTGTAATGTGAAAGATAGCATTGTGTTGTGCAGCATTTGTTAGTGTGTTTTGTTTGAAAAGTGATATTGTGTGTTATTTGTGAGTTTATTTGATGGTGCCTTTTATCTGTGAGTGACATATCTTTTGACTGTGATATTCACCTGTGCCTACCTCTAGCTTCCCATTTTTAAATGGCAAATTACTTTCTTTAAATCTTTTTAATTGTT
This sequence comes from Rapana venosa, assembly GCA_028751875.1. Lineage (NCBI taxonomy): Eukaryota > Metazoa > Mollusca > Gastropoda > Neogastropoda > Muricidae > Rapana > Rapana venosa. The sequence continues at coordinate 90,138,596 of CM054136.1, read as the reverse complement.
GTTGAATTTATAAATTTCACTAACTGAATTTTTTTTTTTAAAAAAGATTTGATGGCGTTTTACCCGTTTTTTTCTCCTTTGTAAAATATTCTTTATCATGAATCTGTTGACAATCATATCCATTGGTATACAGTGTAATTTATGTTGTATTGGCAAAGTGAAAGACTGTCTACTGCTTATTGTGTAGACAAAGTGAACAACTTTTACTGATCTCATTGGGTTAATTTTGTAGGCGCTTGAAGCATTTTGTGGTCAAGGATTTCATTGTGTGATAGTGTTGTGACAGTAATGTCCCCCCTTCCCCCCCTCCCCTTAAAGTTGTGACGATGCTGCCTCATCGTTGTTCGTTTGTTCTTTGAAGCACCCAGCAGACGGAGAACAATGTTTAGAGGCAAGCCCCTTAGTGTCTGGTGGCCGTGTGGTTGGTGCAGCTGTCTCAGCAGCAAACAACAGGTTATGTGTTCAGAACTAGTCCTAAGCTTAAACCTTCTTCCTTTCTTCAGTCTTTCAAGTTGTGGTATGAGTTCTGGTCTTTCAGATGAGATAGTTAGGATTTATTAACATTTCTTTGTTTTAGCTGCATGCTTTGAACACACGCATGTATGCGCGCATGTGTGTACACACACACACATCAAAAGCCATTTCAAAATCAGAAATGTTTATGGTAAAATTCTTTGATTTAAAAATCCTCTTGTGAGGGAAAGCAAGATACTCGGCGCTAGAAAAGAATGGTAGGGAACTTCTGGACCGATGTGTGGGGAGAGCAGTCTGAATCACTCAGTGAATCTGATCGTTTTCATTGAAGGGTGTACCTTTTTTTTTCCTTTCTGTTGGGAACCATGCTAAATACTGCATTGGAAGGATTGACTGAACAATCTTATTGTTAGGAGTTGAAATAAAAACTTTTGTGAGGATAAAGAGTAGTATAAGATAGGAATATCAGAGAGGACCTGTTCATAGTAAGAGTGAATCCCTCGTGGGAGCTGGATGCACTGGGCTGGTCTTGTCAGGCAATTAACGGCAACGCAACACAGTTGTACTCATATGACAGACGACAATAGTTGCTGTCTGAGTGTTTGATGATGACGACAATGTTGGAATGAATGGAAAGCAAGGTGGCTTTATGATAAATCCTACTGTTCAACTGTCGCAGTTTTGAGGAAGATCACTCTGTAACATGGCGTGTTTTACAGTCACAGGAAGGGGTGTAGGTCATGGTGCAGTTTTGTGTCGTTATTTCTTTGATATTTTCGCACAGCATTTCTGTGATGGTGCTATTTTATGTCATGGTTGTACATTTTACCTGTACTCCTGTCAACATGTTGGATATTGTCTGTGATTATTTGGAATAAAAATTTTTGAGCAGTGACCTGACATCTGTATTTTCATGTGTGTATCATGGACAAATGATATGAGCTTCAAAATTTCTTTCTTAACATATCATTTTTGTGGCAGAATAATGTAAGATGCCTGTGTGCACTTGTATGATCCACCATCCTGTATGTGTGTGAGAGACATGAACCCCGACAGTCGATCTAGAAAGAGGAGTCTGCTATCAGACCACGATCACAAGCTAGGGAACATAGTGTTGAACACAGGCATGCTCATATATCTTTGTTTGCTATCAGACCACGATCACAAGCTAAGGAAAATAGTGTTGAACACAGGCATGCTCATATATCTTTGTTTGGTATCAGACCACGATCACAAGCTAGGGAAAATAGTGTTGAACACAGGCATGCTCATATATATTCTCATATTTTATGTACACTCAGACAAGTACACATAATATTGAAAGCCTCACTGAAAGCCTTCAACATTGAGATAAACTCATGGGAGCAGGCAGCAATGGAGAGGCCACAGTGGCGAGCAGCTGTACACAGTGGCGCCAAGGCCCACGAAGCAAACAGAATTGCGACAGCTGAGCAACGCAGGCAAGACAGGAAAGATAGAGCCTCCAAGTCTCCAAAAGCAGCCGCTATACCCTGTCCATACTGCTCAAGAACTTTTCAAGCGCGGATTGGCCAAATAAGTCATCTTCGCACCCACAGAAATGGACCCTCCCAATCCCAGGATCAATAGATGGTCATCATCGATCCCGATGGATGAAGAAGAAGATTATGCTGTGTACAAGCATGAATACTACATATGCATGCTTCACACATTTCTGTGATAAGTAGTGTTGATGATTGCAATCACAATCCGCATTGGTCAGACATCTGCTACATAGAGTAAAGCTAATTCTTTCATTGTATATATATATATTTTTTTCTTCATTTATACTGCTTTACGTCATGGCAGATTTATCTCCCCAGGGAGAGTGCATCACCACAAGAGCAGCACGACCTTTATTTTTTTTCTTTTCTTGTCTGCAACAGTATATAAGCGCTTCGATTTGTTTGTTTTTACAAGATTCAGCGCTATATAAATTCCATATATTATTATTATTTGTTTCCCTTTCAGAGTGGCTTTTTTCTACAGAATTTGCCAGGAACAACTGTCTTATTGCTGTGTTGTTTTTTTACGTGTGCTAAATAATTTTGTGTTAAAAACGGGACCTCGGTTTATTGTCTCATCCAAAAGACTAGCACCCAGACCACCACTCATGATGGGGGAAAAGTTTGTGGCCCAAACGGGGATCGAGCCACCACACACTTCTTACCTGGACTGTTCGCTTTCTAGGCAGGCGCGTTAGCTCTAGACCTCTGATTCTTCCCTCACCCCCACCCCACCCCTGCCCTCCCCCTGCCTCCTCTCTTCACTTCCCTGTACTCTCTATCACTTCAGTCTCTCCTCTTTTCTCTATGACTTCAGTCTCTCCTACTCTCTATCACTTCAGTCTCTCCTCTTTTCTCTATGACTTCAGTCTCTCCTCTTTTCTCTATCACATCAGTCTCTCCTCTTTTCTCTATGACTTCAGTCTCTCCTCTTTTCTCTATGACTTCAGTCTCTCCTCTTTTCTCTATGACTTCAGTCTCTCCTACTCTCTATGACTTCAGTCTCTCCTACTCTCTATGACTTCAGTCTCTCCTCTTTTCTCTATGACTTCAGTCTCTCCTACCCTCAATGACTTCAGTCTCTCCTCTTTTCTCTATGACTTCAGTCTCTCCTACCCTCAATGACTTCAGTCTCTCCTACTCTCTATGACTTCAGTCTCTCCTCTTTTCTCTATGCCTTCAGTCTCTCCTACTCTCTATGACTTCAGTCTCTCCTACTCTCTATGACTTCAGTCTCTCCTACTCTCTATGACTTCAGTCTCTCCTACTCTCTATGACTTCAGTCTCTCCTACCCTATGACTTCAGCCTCTCCTACTCTCTCTGACTTCAGCCTCTCCTACTCACTGACTTCAGCCTCTCCTCTTTTCTCTATGACTTCAGTCTCTCCTCTTTTCTCTATGACTTCAGCCTCTCCTCTTTTCTCTATGACTTCAGTCCCTCCTCTCTTGTCCACTATAACTCCTTGAGGAGTCGTGGGGAGTGCACAACATTCATCCTTCAAGCTGCATCACTTGGGGAGGTTAAACAGGGTGGCGGAGCCTGTACCTCTCCAGGTAGGGGAAGCATGCTGGGTATGTTTATTTCTGCTACCACCTCACACTGACATGAATCATGGATGGGATCTATACATGTCTGTGTCATCCATACCACAGGTCATAGATGGCAGGCTGGCTATGTCTGTGTTATCCATACCACAGGTCACAGAGGACAGGCTGGCTATGTCTGTGTTATCCATACCACAGGTCACAGAGGACAGGCTGGCTATGTCTGTGTTATCCATACCACAGAGGACAGGCTGGCTATGTCTGTGTTAGCCATACCACAGAGGACAGGCTGGCTATGTCTGTGTTATCCATACCACAGAAGGCTGGCTATGTCTGTGTTATCCATACCACAGAGGACAGGCTGGCTATGTCTGTGTTATCCATACCACAGAGGACAGGCTGGCTATGTCTGTGTTATCCATACCACAGATGGCAGGCTGGCTATGTCTGTGTTATCCATACCACAGAGGACAGGCTGGCTATGTCTGTGTTATCCATACCACAGAGGACAGGCTGGCTATGTCTGTGTTATCCATACCACAGAGGACAGGCTGGCTATGTCTGTGTTATCCATACCACAGAGGACAGGCTGGCTATGTCTGTGTTATCCATACCACAGAGGACAGGCTGGCTATGTCTGTGTTCATACCACAGAGGACAGGCTGGCTATGTCTGTGTTATCCATACCACAGAGGACAGGCTGGCTATGTCTGTGTTAGCCATACCACAGAGGACAGGCTGGCTATGTCTGTGTTATCCATACCACAGAGGACAGGCTGGCTATGTGTTATCCATACCACAGAGGACAGGCTGGCTATGTCTGTGTTATCCATACCACAGAGGACAGGCTGGCTATGTGTTATCCATACCACAGAGGACAGGCTGGCTATGTCTGTGTTATCCATACCACAGAGGACAGGCTGGCTATGTCTGTGTTATCCATACCACAGAGGACAGGCTGGCTATGTCTGTGTTATCCATACCACAGAGGACAGGCTGGCTATGTCTGTGTTAGCCATACCACAAAGGACAGGCTGGCTATGTCTGTGTTAGCCATACCACAGAGGACAGGCTGGCTATGTCTGTGTTAGCCATACCACAGAGGACAGGCTGGCTATGTCTGTGTTAGCCATACCACAGAGGACAGGCTGGCTATGTCTGTGTTAGCCATACCACAGGCCTCAGGTTGCCTAGGTGTTCATGAAGACTGGATGAGTGTGATTTGTGGGCAAGGTGTGTGTGTGTGTGTGTGTGTGTGTGTGTGTGTGCGCGCCCGCGTGCATGTGTGTGACCGTACGGGGGTATCTGTGGTGTGTTTTTTTCACTGTGTTTCTGTGTGTAAAAGCGTGTGCTTGAGTGCGTGCATGTTTGAGTTTGTGTGAGTAAATGTTATTGCATTAAATAAATTGAATAACATAGAACTCGAACTCTCTCTCTCTCTCGCAACAAAAATCCCTCTGCTCATTGTTGATGTTGTCATTGTTAATTAGCTTTCTTTACTGAAGACCACAGTGTGTCCAGATGTCACAGTATCGCTGTCAGAGTCTTGCTGCTGATTCCTTACTGCTGCACACAGGCAGGTGACCAACCCGCGGATGTTACCACCGCTATCCAACATAGTGTGTGTCGGGAGTTAAGCCCCAAACCCTGCCCCACACTCTTCAGCAGGGGGGCAGGCACAGATGGACAGACATCATTCTGGAGGGGCTGGCAAAAAATTCCAGCCTGATGTGAAAACATGTTATACATCTGTTTCTCTATTTCATACTTTAACTTCCACACATTTGTCATCATCATCATCTTCATAACTTCCAAAAATAGTTTCTACTCGTCATCATCATCTCCATAACTACCAAACATAGTTTCTACTCGTCATGATCGCCCTCATGGCTCCAGTCCCCCCTCCAATGTCTACTTGTCATCATCATCATCATCATCTTCATGACTTTCAGATATAGTTTCTACTTGGCATCATCATCATCACCTTCATAACTTCCAAACACAATGTCTATAATTATGTCATCATCATCGTCGTCATCTTCATAAATTCCAGATATAGTTTCTTCTCGTCATCAACGCCCTCATGGCTCCAGTCCCCCCTCACTTCACCCCCAACGTCTACTTGTCATCATCGTCATCCTCACGACTCCAGTCCCTCCAGACGCCAGGTCGGGGGCCGGGGAAGGGGGCGGGCAGGTTGGCGGAGGGGGCAGGGGCGGGCACCTGGGGTCTGGCGGGCTCAGGCTCGGGCCCCGGTTCCACGGAGCCTGCAGACCCTTCCGCTGCGGGTTCCCCAGAGCCTGCGGGTTCCACAGGCAGGGGCAGCCCCTGGTCCTCCTGGAAGAGAGCAGCGGGGCAGGCGAACCAGCGGAGGAGGAGGGGCAGGGGGCAGGGGGCGGGGCTGAGGGGGTAGGTGAGGGTGAAGTGCCGGTGGCTGATGTGCTGGGGGGTGTGGAGCTGGGAACAGCGGACCTCTGCCGAGGAGCCTTCCGCGCTGCTGGCCGTCACCTCCAGCACCGGCGACACCTGCACAGCACAGCACAGCACAGCGCAGTACAGCATGGCACGGCAGTGAGTGGATCAGTCTGTCGGTTTGTCTTGATTGTCTGTCTCTCTGTCTACCTGTCTGTCTGTATGTCTGTCACATCTGATTGTTATTGACTTGAGAGTGTGTGTGTGTGTGTGTGAGAGAGAGAGAGAGAGAGAGAGAGAGAGAGAGAGAGAGAGAGAGAGAGAGAGAGAGAGAGAGAGAGAGAGAGAGAGAGAGAGAGAGAGAGAAACAGACAGACAGACACAGACACAGAGAGACAGACAGACAGAGAGATGGACAAACTGAGTAATGACATTGACGATTTCTCATTTTCCTGTCTTACAAAAACGTTTCTACATGCACGCACGCACGCACGCACACACACACACACACACACACACACGCGCGCGCACAACAAACACACACACACACACACACACACACACACACACACACAACACACACACACACACACACACACACACACACACACACACACACACACACACACACACACACACACACACACACACACACGCACACACGCACGCACGCACAACCACACACACACACACACACACACACACACAACACACACACACACCACAGCACACACACACACACACACACACACACACACACACACACACACACACACACACACACACACACACACGCACGCACACACACACACAGGAAGGGGGTGGTGAAGGGGATGGTCAGTTCCTGGCTGGTAGTCATGGGAAGAGTGCCCAGGTCAGGGGACGTCACACAGATCTGGCTGCTCCCTGAACAGTTGTGCACGATTGCTTCCCCTGCTGCACCTGAGAGATTAAAATATAATTTTAATAGACAATGATTATGGTATGATATAATAAAATTATGATACTATATAATATAATATAATACGGTATAAAACCATGTTGTCTATCTATCTATCTATCTATCTGTCCCGTAGTCTGACGACCGTGGGGGCACCCTCAAAGACTCAGCAACCAGTTCCCTCCATTCCTCTCTCTGTTCTGCCTTTCTCAGGGTTTTGTTGAGTTCTAGGCCTGTCCATTCACTGATGTTATCCTCCCAGCTCTTCCTTGGTCTGCCTCTTCTTCTTCCTCCTTGGACAGTGCCTTGCAAAACTGTCTTTGTAATTCCTTGGGATCTTGTGACATGCCCATACCACTTAAGTTTACGCTTTTTCACGATCGTTAGAAGGTTCTCATAGGGTCCAATGGTTTGCTGGATTCTGTTATGCACGCTTTCGTTGCTTATGTGGTCTTTGTAGGAGATGCCAAGGAGTCTCCGAAAGCATCTCATCTCCACTGCCTGTACTCTTCTCTCCAAATCTGCAGTCAGGGTCCATGATTCACAGGCATACAGAAATATGGGTATGACAAGGGAGCGCATTAGTCTGATCTTGGAGATAAGTGAGATATTCTTATGTCTCCAGATGGTGTTTAGTTTTGACAAAGCTGTTATTGTCTGTGCAGTCCTGCATACTACTTCTGGCTTGGATCCCTGGTCGGATACAATGGCTCCCAGGTACTTGAAGCTTTGAACTGTTTCCAGCTTCTGGTCATTAACCCTGATATCAGTGCTAATGCCGTTGGTGTTATTAGTCATCAGTTTGGTCTTCTCTGCACTGATTTCCATGCCGTATGTTTTGGAGGCCTTATCCAAGTGTTCTGTTAGGCTGGCAAGCTCTTTTTCTGATCCTGCTATTCCATCAATGTCATCTGCGAAGCGGAGGTTTGTGATCGTTCTGCCACCAATGCTGACTGATCCTTCATGATGTTCCAGTGCATCAGCCATGATTCTCTCAAGGAAGATGTTGAAAAGAGTGGGTGAGAGTAGACAGCCCTGTTGTCTAGTGTAATATAATATGATATGATATAATATAATATAATATAATATAATATAATGATATGATATAATATAATATAATATAATATGATATAATATAATA
>CM054136.1:90108061-90125561 GCA_028751875.1 Rapana venosa | reverse complement strand
GTCAACCCTTCCGTACCCCCTCCCCCTTCCATCACCTCTCTCTTAATTCCAACCCCCTTCCCCCCTTCTTTCTCTGTCAGTTCTTTTGACTATTCTCTGGCCTTTGACCGTAACGATTTGAATCTTGTCATTCTTCTTCTTCTTCTTCTTCTTCTTCTTCTTCTTCTTCTTCTTCTTAATTCTTGTTGTTGTTGTTGTTGTTGTTGTTCTTCTTCTTCTTCTTCTTCTTCTTCTTCTTCTTCTTCTTCTTCTTCTTCTTCTTCTTCTCCTTCTTCTTCTTTTTCTTCTTCTTTTTCTTCTCCTTCTTCTTCTTCTTCTTCTTCTTCTTCTTCTTCTTCTTTTCTTTTTCCTCTTTTTCTTCTTCTTCTTCTTCTTCTTCTTCTTCTTCTTCTTCTTCTTCTTCTTCTCTTCTTCTTCTTCTTCTTCTTCTTCTTCTTCTTCTTCTTCTATCTTCTTTGCATTCGTATTCATCATCTTCTTCTTTGCATTCTTGTTGTTGTTGTTCTTCTTCTTCTTCTTCTTTGCATTCTTCTTGTTGTTGTTCTTCCTCTTCTTCTTTGCATTCTTCTTCTTATTCTTTGCATTCTTCTTCTTCCTCTTCATCGTCTTCTTCTTCAACATCATCATCATCGTTGTTATCGTCGTCATAATCATCATCATCATCTTCTTCTTCTTCAACATCGTTCATCTTCTTCTTCTTGACTCAGTTAGGAGTCGTTAGAGCACTGCACTGAAGAGCTGTTTACAAGCTTCCTCCATATCTATAGGCTTGTTGTGTGCTCAGGCCTAGGCAAACCGCCGACAGAGCTTTGTGGACTCTTGTAATGCTGATACATTCTCTTCACCCTGTCTGGAATCTTCGGGGGGAGGGGGGGAGACAGAGAGAAAGAGAGAGAGAGAGAGCGAGAGAGAGAGAGAGAGAGAGAGAGAGAGAGAGAGAGAGAGAGAGAGAGAGAGAGAGAGAGAGAGAGAGAGAGAGAGAGAGAAAATGACAATGACAAATTCTTTTATTTCGAGGATAATGAATAAGACCCATGTGTGTGTGTGTGTGTGTGTGTGTGTGTGTGTGTGTGTGTGTGTGTGTGTGTGTGTGTGTGTGTTGTGTGTGTGTGAGAGAGAGAGAGAGAGAGAGAGAGAGAGAGGAGAGAGAGAGAGAGAGAGAGAGAGAGAGACAGACAGACAGACAGACAGACAGACAGACAGATAGACAGACAGACAGAGAGAGAATGCTAGCACGTGACGCTCCTCCACACTGAGTCACATTCCACCGAAGATATATTTTAAACTGTTAAATGTTAACATGATATAAGGAAAGTGGAGTGGAGAGGAGAGGAGAGGAGAGGAGTGGAGAGGAGAGGAGAGGAGAGGAGAGGAGAGGAGTGGAGAGGAGAGGAGTGGAGTGGAGAGGAGTGGAGAGGAGAGGAGAGGATTGGAGTGGAGTGGAGAGGAGAGGAGTGGAGAGGAGAGGAGAGGAGTGGAGTGGAGTGGAGAGGAGAGGAGAGGAGTGGAGTGGAGAGGAGAGGAGTGGAGTGGAGAGGAGAGGAGTGGAGTGGAGAGGAGAGGAGTGGAGTGGAGAGGAGTGGAAGGAGAGAGAGAGGAGTGGAGAGGAGTGGAGTAGAGAGGAGTGGAGAGAGAGGAGAGGAGAGGATGGAGTGGAGTGGAGAGGAGAGGATTGGTGTGAGTGGAGAGGAGAGGAGATGGAGTGGAGTGGAGAGGAGAGGAGAGAGGAGAGGTGTGGAGTGGAGTGGAGAGGAGAGGAGAGGAGAGGAGAGGAGAGGAAGAAGAACACCAACCTGTGACGACCTCCTCCGCCACCTCCAGTCGGCTCAGCTGCTCCTGAAGCAACTTCTCCAGACCCGCCACCCGCTGTGTCAGCGCCTCAATCTCCTCCTTGTTCAGCTCCTGCTGCTGCTGCTGCTGCTGCTGCTGCCAACCCCCCATCCCGAACACGCTGTTACCTCCCCCTGCTCCGCCATTGTTGTAGTTGAAGAAAAAAGCATGGCCGCTCCGTGGCAAGGTCACAGTCAAGGTCAAGGTCAGGATCAAAGTCAAGGTCAGGCAAGAGGGCGGACGCGGCATGTCCAGACGATGGTTGGATGTCATGGTGAGGAACTGGAAATGTTGGAAGAGTGTGATGTCTTGATGAAAGTTGATGGGTTGTGAAGGTGATGAGGGCGATGAAAACGATAATGATGAGGAAGATGATGATGACAGCGTTGGGGAGTCTGGTGGTTGTGGTGGTTGTGGTGATGAAGATGGTATTCATGATAGTTGATGTCATGATTTGTGTTCTGGTGAGGATGAGGGTAATGATGACGACGACTATGGTGGTGGTGGTGGTGGTGGTGGTGGTGGTGGTGGTGGTGGTGGTGGTGGTGGTGGTGAAGAATGCAAAAAGAACTGCGAAGAAGGAGAAGAAGAGGAAGAAGAAGAAGAACAACAACAAGATGATGATGATGATGATGATGATGATGATGATGATGATGATGATGATGATGACGACAACGACGAGACATCGACAATGACGTGACGACGACGATAGATGGTGATGATAATGATGAACATCATGGGTAAGACTTTAGGCTTGACTAGTGACATGAATGAATGAATCAATGCTATTCCTACTGCTACTTCCACAAACTCACCCTTACAAATGCTGTTCTGTTTGAAGTCTTAACCCCCCAAAAAAAAACAACAACCAACAACACAATAACAAGAATCCCAGAAACACCATAGAACTTTGCGCTCTATGAGACGGGCTAACTTTTGCAATCTGCTTTGGCACTGGTAGTTTTGCAACTGTAGATTGTAATATGTATTTGAATATGTTAGTTCTGGTGATGGTGGTGGTGGTGGTGGTGGTGGTAGTAGTAGTAGTAGTAGTAGTAGTAGTAGTAGTAGTAGTAGTTAGTAGTAGTAGTAGTCGTAGTCGTAGTCGTAGTAGCGATGATGATGATGATGATGATGATGATGATGATGATGATGATGATGATGATGATATTAGTATTATGATTAATATCAAAATAACAACAACAATCAACAGCTGTGTGTATGGTTTTATTCTAAACACACACCTGTTCTTATAATAACAACAATCAACAGCTATGTGTATGGTTTTATTCTAAACACACACCTGTTCTTTTCTGGTGGTCAGCCAGGCGTTGGCAGGCCGGGGAAGCAGTGGTCACTTTGTTGCTGGTCATCCACAACTTCAAATTGACAGGTGTACACAGACCTGGAGGCCAAAGAGCTGTGAGTCAGAAACACCAGACCTTGGTTCATCATTGACTGTACAGGCACAGCTAGCTACAGGGCACCTCCACAGAACACGGACCAACATCGTCTGCTTCATCCTACATTTGTGTGCTAGATCGACCACTTCAAGCACCTCCAAACGACAAAAAAGCAACGACAAAAAATCCAAGCCAAGCCAAACGAAACAACGCAACAACAACAACAACAACAACAACAAAACAGATGCATTCTATCATGTGATGTGAAGTGTGAAGGTGATATTATCGAAGACACACAAGCCTAGATAACGATTATGGCTGTAAGTTTACAGCAAAATAAAAACAATTAACTTAAAAAAAACAACAAGCACAACAAACCAACACACCACACACACACACACACAACAACAACAACACACACACACACACACACAACACAAACAGATAGACAAACAGAAACAGAGACAGACATATAGAAGATACACAGACAGACAGACAGACAGACAGACAGACAGAAACAAAAAGCGAAGAAAGGCATGCACAAGCAAAACAAAGAAACCCCAGACAGACAGACACGGACAAAGCCAGAGGAGGCTTCAGGAGCAGCCTACCTGTGACAGTGTCTGCTGCTGTGAGGTCCCCTTCTGAAGCATCCGCTCCCCACACTCCCTTAAAACATCACAGCGATAGGGGCAGACAGGAGAAGGGCAAAGGTCAATAAAGATGGCGTTAAGGAGGACGACCAGCAAGCAAACAAAAAAAAAAAAAAATCTGTTAGAAAGCTTTATCTGATGGCAGTCTTGACCTGTCTGTCACCTGCCCCTGTGCTGTTCTGCCCACAGACTGTACTGACAGCGCTGTGTTCAGCTCATACTGGTGTGGACAAGCTTTGATACTAGCACACTGGTACAGTGTTCAGCTAACATTACTCTGCATACGTATTATCTTTATTTATTTTATTTTATTTTATTTATTCTTTTATCTCGACCACACCGAGTGTATGCAGTTTTGTCAATGTTGTCATCCGTTCCCACCGGCACACAATGGCCTACTATTCCGCGAAGCGGAACGGGTTTTAACATGTGGGCAAGATGTTCTGCGTGCGTTTGCACACGCGACCTCGGTTTATAGTCTCAACCGAAGGACTTTTGTGGAGAGTGGAGTCGGCACTGATGTTCACTCCAGAGGAAAATCCTCTTGAACGAGATTCGAACCCGGGTCAGCAGAATAGAATAAGTGTGTTCACTAGACATCGTAAGCACACGTCAATCTATTACGTCACAGGAAACTACTGTCAGGTGACTTCGGCTTACCATTGTCGCATGAAGCTGCCAAATAAACCTCCGCTCATAATCATTCTGAAGTCTCAGACTTCAATGTGGAGTGAAGGCAATCTCTACAGGATACAATCTGCTGTAGTTTTTCTGCCTGCGTTATTCCTTCCTTTGTTTTATAGACACAGCACTGGGATATTGTGGGCAGAAGAAGACGGCAGAAGGGCCTCAGAGAAAAAGGCTCTATTTTTAGCTAGTGTTCCAGCCTTCGACATCTGACACTGTAGGGGGGACAGACCACATCCACATCGTGACTTCTGACGCTGTAAAGGATCCAGACCACATCCACATCACGACTTCTGACACTGTAAAGGATCCAGGCCACATCATGACTTCTGACACTGTAAAGGATCCAGAACACATCCACATCATAACTTCTGACACTGTGTGGTGGCCCAGGCCACATCCACATCATGACTTCTGACACTTTAAAGGATCCAGGCCACATCCACATCATGACTTCTGACACTGTAGGGGGACAGGCCACATCCACATCAGGACTTCTGACAGTGTAGAGGATCCGGCCACATCCACATCAGGACTTCTGACACTGTAGAGGATCCAGGCCACATCCACATCAGGACTTCTAACACTGTAGAGGATCCAGGCCACATCCAATCAGGACTTCTGACAGTGTAGAGGATCCATGACACATCCACATCATGACTTCTGGATGCCTTCTTTTCTGCTCGGACCGGGACTGGAACCCATGCCCTCAGTGTTTTGTGCAGTGAACGCCTGAAGGTCAACACCCCTCCTCCCTGTCAGCTCAGTGACTTCCCCACAGTGCTGTTGAGACAAGGGCTGCCAGTGGAGAAATCGTTCACCTCGTTCAGCCAACACTACTGGGAAACGATTGGACGCTGATTTTTTAAAATATAAAATACTATGGTTTATATGGATAGAATTTGATACTGATGTATGTTTTGATACAATGGGATATTGAGGGTTTTATATGGATACGATTGGACACTGGTGGTTTTTATGGATACAGTTGGACACTGCTGATTATAGACATATTATACATACATACAATTATATATATATATATATATATATATATATATATATATATATATATATATAGAGGAAGAGAGAGAGAGAGAGAGAGAGAGAGAGTAGAGAGAGAGAGGGAGAGAGAGAGACGAGATAGAGAGAGAGAGAGAGAGAGAGAGAGATGATAGATAGATAGATATGATACATACACACACACATATATATATGTATATATATATATATATATATATATATATTATATATCGCACTATCACACACACACACATATATATATGTATGTATATATATATATTATATATATATATAATATATATATATATCCCCACAGACAGAGAGACAGACAGAGAGACGAGAGAGAGAGAGAGAGAGAGAGAGAGAGAGAGAGAGAGAGAGAGAGAGAGAGAGAGAGAGAGAGAGAGAGGGAGAGAGTTTATGGCTCTATCTATCTATGCTAAACCTCATCTCCCTGTAAGTCAGTGGTGCACTTGCACTCTTATCAGGCGCCTGCATGCCGCCATGTTGTATTACGAGATGCTGTTTCCCATTTGAAGCATCCCTGAAAAACGGTCCAAAACAAGCACACAACCTGATCACGAGAAGCTGCTAGTGGTGGACTTGCTGTTGAATGCAGACAGTTAAAACATGTCATGCAAGATGAACCCGACATGGAGATGGCTATCGTGATGGCTATCATCTTTGATATCTCTTGGCTATCTGTTGGCTGTCATCTTGGTTATCTGTTGGCTATCTGTTGGCTATCTGTTGGCTATCTGTTGGCTATCATCTTGACTATCTGTTGGCTATCATCTTGGCTATCATCTTGGCTATCTGTTGGCTATCGTGTTCATCTGTGTTTTGATGAGGTGACCAGATTGTTGCTACAGGCAGCGTTTTTCAAGGAAGATACCCATCACCCTCTTCCTCCCTCCCCCTGCCCCCTGGTCACAGTCTCCCACTTTGTGTGTGTATGTGTTTGTGTGCGTGCGTGCGTGCGTGTGTGCGTGTGTGTAAGTGTGTGTTCTATTCCCGTTGTACGGGGGGTTAATAGTGTTAATAGTCTTCGATGTAATATCTGCAAAGATAACACATACTGTTTAGCATGTGAGGAATCAAGACGTACCTAGTTAGTGCTGTTTTCAGTTAAAGCAGTCTCATTGCTTCCTTTTGAGAAAAGTGTAGCATGCCTGAGTGTGTCAACAGAAACACTTCGTTCCTTCCTTCCTTCCTTCTTCCTTCTTTCCTTCTTCCTTCCTTCTTTCCTCCTTCCTTCTTTCCTCCTTCCTTCCTTTCACTCATGTTTTTAAACCTGTCGCTCAAGGCAATAAAACGGACTTGCATCAACAACAAAGATTTGGAGCATCACATCTCTTCCTTCTTCACGCACCCCCCCCCCCCCCTCCCCCTCCCCCCCTCCCTCCCCCCCCCCCCCCCCCCCCCCCTCCCCCTTACCCTCCACCCCCACGACCCAACCGCAACTGCCCCCAACAGACCTTCCATCCACTTTCACCACCCCCCCCCCCCCCCCCCCCACCCCACCCCACCCCTCAAACTCTATTTCATGCGAAAGACTGACAGCTTTCGATACTTTCACTTTCATGCTGTGTCCATTTCATGTATCCATCCGC
The DNA here is from genome assembly GCA_028751875.1 of Rapana venosa. Classification (NCBI taxonomy): domain Eukaryota; kingdom Metazoa; phylum Mollusca; class Gastropoda; order Neogastropoda; family Muricidae; genus Rapana; species Rapana venosa. Next base: position 90,118,352 of record CM054136.1, on the reverse strand, counting down.
AGAAGCCTGGCAGTGCCTGATGTCATGCGTGTCAGTCATCGGTAAGTCCTTCCGCAAATCGCCTGGCGGCCCTGGGGGCAGCTGGTTAGTTAAGGTCAAGTCCTCACCCACAGCAGTGTGTTCCCCCTGTTTCAAAGTGGTGTGATGAAGAGTGTAACTGTAGACATACCTACCTATATACCTGTATACATACATATACATGTATTATGATGGATATATTTTTCAAGATTTTTGAATTATTTGAATTGTATGGTTTAATATTGTTCATGGGGTTTTTGTGTTTTGTTCTTAATTCTATGTATGCATATGTTATTGTCTTTTCTTGTTTGATTTGTATGGTTTATCATTGATTAGGTTTTTTATTCTATGTCTGCATATATTTTCTTTTTCTCTCTTTTTCTTTAGATAGATGGCTTGATGAAAAACCCCAAATGCACTGCTTATTCAATGTACCATCTGAAAATAAAAGTTTGACTTTGACTTTGATGTACACATACATACATATATATAGATATATACATAGATATATACATATATATATTCATTCATTCATATATGTATATATATATTCATACGCACATGCACACATACATGCAAACAATACATACACATACATACACACACACTGACATCCATCCATCCATCCATCCATCCATCCATCCATTTTCTTTCCTTTCCTGTTGTTTCAGCCCTACCCACCACGACAGCCATATCAAGGCTGTCTATCACCAGTCAGCTTCACTGTCTGTAGTACCTTCAATTCCATTTGAAAACTAACCCCCCCCCCCCCCCCCCCCCCCCCCCCCCCCCCCTCTTATCCAACACTGTCAATCTGAAAAACAACCTGGTTACGCGACACGGTACCTAAATGATTTTATTCCTTAAGGCTAATAACAACCAAGCCGTGTTGAGGATGCCAGCCATTCCACATGTATGTGTCATATTGAGGGCGGCGCCCATCTCCTCTCCATCGCTGCTTTACCTTCCCCAACCCTAAAGAGGACAGGTACCCATTTACAGCTGGGTGAACTGGGGGACTGTACTGAAGCCAAGGCGCGCAAACGGTCACCCATCCAAGTGGTAACCACGCTCGACGCTGCTTAACTTGGCTGGGGGAAAGTGAGTGCTCTGACCACTGAGCTGTCCCTTCCCATAGTCTTTATTAAATTGTCTATTTCTCAGTTCATCAGGCATCACTATGGACTCTGCACACTACTTCAGACAGGCTGCAGTCTCTCCTTAAAAAAGAGAAAAAAAAAGAAAGAAAAACTACAACGAACTTTAAAGTTCAAAAGTTCAAAGAATCTGGATCCTTGACCTTGTGCTAGAGAGTGGGGCAGTGGGATGGGGATGGAGATACAGAAGGCGGGATAACACGTGGTGATGAACATCTCTCTCTCTCTCTCTCTCTCTCTCTCTCTCTCTCTCTCTCTCTCCACGCGCACACACACAACACACACCACACACACACACACACCACACACACACACACACAAACCATAAAGCCTAGTGTTGCTACAAGTGCTAGAAAGACACTCAGGGACAACAAAGCAGCCCACGACAGGACGCTAGTACAGTCAGTGAGAAAGCAAATTTCATGTCAAATGGGAGCCCTGGGAGAACTACCTTCTGGCCTTATTTTAACATCCCCCCCCCCTCATTTTTATGGGTTAAAAATTCAATACTTATATTAACTGGGGATTTTGCAAAGTCAGTTGCATCAGGAATGAAACCTAATCGACTTAAAATTGGAAACCTGAATTTTTATGAGAAATTATGCTTAGTTCTGTGGTCCCTACGAGTAATGGCTCATGAATTATTTTACTATCGGAAATGATGCCGACTATGATAATGTTAACCATACCATTTCTCAAATGTTCCCCGCCATCACAGTCTACTCCCCTACCCTACACACACATACAAAAAGCACCAACTAACAAACCAAGCAAATACACCCCCCTTCCATCCCAAACAAACAAAGCGAAACCAACACAAACAAAACAAGAACACAACTTTCAAACCAAACGAGGCCAAAGCACCAATCTTGAAACGTGCTCAAAACAAAACAAGATTGGAGTGGACTGAAGTGCCTTGATCAATGGGGCATACAACACTTCCACAGATAACTATCTATCTATCTATCTATCTATCTGTCCCGTAGTCTGACAACCGTGGGGGCACCCTCAAAGACTCAACAACCAGTTCCCTCCATTCCTCTCTCTGTTCTGCCTTTCTCAGGGTTTTGTTGAGTTCTAGGCCTGTCCATTCGATGATGTTATCCTCCCAGCTCTTCCTTGGTCTGCCTCTTCTTCTTCCTCCTTGGACAGTGCCTTGTAAAACTGTCTTTGCAAGTCCTTTGGATCTTGTGACATGCCCATACCATTTAAGTTTATGTTTTTTCACGATCGTTAGAAGGTTCTCATAGGGTCCGATGGTTTGCTGGATTCTGTTATGCACGCTTTCGTTGCTTATGTGGTCTTTGTAGGAGATGCCAAGGAGTCTCCGAAAGCATCTCATCTCCACCGCCTGTACTCTTCTCTCCAAATCTGCAGTCAGGGTCCATGATTCACAGGCATACAGATAACATCGGTCATTACATCCCAAACGATGTTGTTGATAACGTCTTTAGCAATGTGGTTTTACATAATGTGGGTTGATAAAATGTGATATACATATTACACAGTTTGATTAGAGATAATGCACATGACCAGGAATTGGACAGTAAGCCTTTCACACACAGGTCCATTTTTCACAACCTCTCAAGAGGTCTGTCTTGTCAGACCACCGAAAGACTGCCAACGACACTATGCAAATCAGTCTCATTCTGAAAGTCCATAAAACGTTGTTTCTTTTAATCATCTCTATCAGGAGAACGAAGGGAACTGTATTCTTGATTTGGTTGTGATTTGCATTCCTCATTTGTCACAAGTGGCGCCAGATACTGGGCACTGCTCACCACCTCTTCTTTCGGCGTTTTGCATTGTTCTTGTTCAGAGCCATAGCAGCATCGCGTGTGGCCAGTCTGGCCTCTTCTGCGCTGTTCTCTACGTAGTGCTAGTTTCAGGGTCTACAACAAAGTTTTCCTCGGCAAGAAATATTCTATATGTTTCTATATTAGATGTACTAAGTCGTAATAAACTGAATAACAAGATAGTAGTGATACAGGCGTCTTCAAATTGAGTAAACTCTTCGTCTGTATCACGTATGCTGCTGAAGAGGCTTGCAAAGCGAGTTAATTGAGGAAGTTGATGTAAGGAGTCGGTCAACATCCATACCCACAAGCCTTGCCGCCAGAGCGCTGCAAGAGAAAAAGAACTGAAGGAGTGAGGGGTGTAGAATGTAGAGGTTAGTCAGTTTTCAGTGACAAGACCCAGACACACAAACACACACACACACACACACACACACACACACACACACACACACAAACACACAAATACACAAACACACACACACAGACACACACAGACACAGGCACACTTAGGCCATTGTGTGCCGATGGGAACGATGACAAAATTTACAAATCTGCATACACACGAGGACTGGATGTAAAAAAACACATGCATGGTTATTCCATTATCCTCGAAATAAAAGAATAAACAAACACACACACACACACACACACACACACACACACACACACACACACACACACACACACATCCGGCAATGACTTTGTGAACAGTTCTAATGTTTAACAAAATTTCTCTAAGTATCTGTCATGACTGAATAGAAAGCTGGAGAGAGAGAGAGAGAGAGAGAGAGGAGAGAGAGAGAGAGAGAGAGAGAGAGAGAGAGAGAGAGACAGACAGACAGACAGACAGACAGACAGACAGACAGACAGACAGACAGACAGACAGAGAACAGACAGCCTTCTCTGAGGCCACAGCTGCAAGGAACCAGTCGCCTGTGCTGCCATGAATAGACTGACCTGACAGCTCTGTCCTACACTCACCTCACCTACCCCCTAGTCCCCAGAACCGTGAGGGCACTAATGACGATTTTGCAACCAGCTTCCTCCACTCCCCGCTGTCGTCTGCTTTCCGTAGCAATTCGTTCCACTCCAGGCCAGTCCACTCTCTGATGTTGTCTTCCCATCGTTTTCTCTGTCTGCCCCTTCCTCTCCCTCCTTGTACTGTACAGTCTTGGCCAGTCCAGATGTTTGTGTGACGTGTCCGAATCATTTTAGTTTGGGTCTTTTCACTGAAGTCAGAACTCTTCATATGGTTCCATGGCGTTTTAAATTCTGGCCTTCACTTCCCCATTAGTGATGTGATCTCTGTATGAGATACCAAAGAGTTTGCGAAAGCATCTCATCTCCATTGCCTGTATCCTAAAGATGTTCTGCTAATATTTTTTTAAATTGTCTTTTATATCGAGGATAATGGAATAATCACTTATGTGCTTTTTAAAATCCAGTCGCCATGTGTATGCGGCTTTGTAAATTCTGTCATCTGTTCCCACCGGCACACAACTCTTACGAAAAGCAGAACAGGATTTAACGTGCGCAAGATGTTCTGCGTGCGTTCGTACACGGGGCCTCGGTTTATAGTCTCATCCGAAAGACTTTGGGGGAGAGTGGAGTCTGCACTGATGTTAACTCCAGGGGAAAATCCCTTTGAACGGGATTCGAACCCGGGTCGTCAGATTGCGAGCGCAATATTCTAACCACTAGGCTATCCCGTCCCCCGACTTGCGGGCTGGCTGTTGTGCCATCAGTTGTGCCATCACGATTTGCTGGCCGTTGTGCCATCACGACTTGCTGGCTGTTGTGCCATCACGACTTGCTGGCTGTTGTGCCATCACGACTTGCCGGGTGCCCATGTTGTGCCATCAGGACTTGCTGGCTGTTGTGCCATCACGACTTGCCGGGTGCCCATGTTGTGCCATCAGGACTTGCTGGCTGTTGTGCCATCACGACTTGCTGGCTGTTGTGCCATCACGACTTGCCGGGTGCCCATGTTGTGCCATCAGGACTTGCTGGCTGTTGTGCCATCAGGACTTGCTGGCTGTTGTGCCATCACGACTTGCCGGGTGCCCATGTTGTGCCATCAGGACTTGCTGGCTGTTGTGCCATCACGACTTGCCGGGTGCCCATGTTGTGCCATCAGGACTTGCTGGCTGTTGTGCCATCAGGACTTGCTGGCTGGCTGTTGTGCCATCACGACTTGCTGGCTGTTGTGCCATCACGACTTGCTGGATGTTGTGCCATCACGACTTGCTGGCCGTTGTGCCATCACGACTTGCTGGCTGTTGTGCCATCACGACTTGCTGGCTGGCTGTTGTGCCATCAGGACTTGCCGGGTGCCCATGTTGTGCCATCAGGACTTGCCGGGTGTCCATGGTGTATGTCCTGGTGGCTGCCCTACAGCCTTGCCGTCACTGCCTTCTCCAGATCTGTGAAGACACCACAGAGGCTGGTCATGCTCAAGACCTATTGATGTCTGTCACAACACTGAAGACGAGGCGGTGTGACCACAGCACAGCTGATGGGCTCAGGCTGGCACACACCAGCTGGCAAAGCACAACATCCCGTACTCGCTAAGCCACCGTGGCCAAGACATCAGCCTGTTTGATGAACCAGCTGTGTAGCCTCGTTAAGGCCTTGCTCAAGTGCCGGTGCTAGTTATTGCTCTGTGTCCACAGCTCCTTTACTGCTGCCAGGAACTGTGCTTCTTTGACATCCCCGTTCTTTAGTCTATCTGCATGGTTACACAAGAGGGAGTTAGGGATTTGCAGGTCTGCATCTAATTCGATCTGGGGAAATGGTACCCCCCTACCTCCCCCCCCCCCCCCCCCACACACACACACACATCTATCATTCACCAGGCACTGCAAAGATGGGAACCCACGACTAGCAATGTCGGAACATTGAGGATCAGCAGCTGATGGCCCTTTCTGTGGCCTGTTTGGCCAGAGAGTGAAAAGCAGCTGATAAATCTCTCATCAAGATCATTAGGTTAACGGTCTGTCATCTTGTGTGGTGATAAATCTGTCATCAAGATAATTAGGTTAACGGTCTGTCATCTTGTGTGCTGATAACTCTCTCATCAAGATCATTAGGTTAACGGTCTGTCATCTTGTGTGCTGATAACTCTCTTATCAAGATCATTAGGTTAACGGTCTGTCATCTTGTGTGCTGATAACTCTCTTATCAAGATCATTAGGTTAACGGTCTGTCATCTTGTGTGCTGATAACTCTGTCATCAAGATCATTAGGTTAACGGTCTGTCATCTTGTGTGCTGATAACTCTGTCATCAAGATCATTAGGTTAACGGTCTGTCATCTTGTGTGCTGATAACTCTCTTATCAAGATCATTAGGTTAACGGTCTGTCATCTTGTGTGCTGATAAATCTCTCATCAAGATCATTAGGTTAACGGTCTGTCATCTTGTGTGCTGATAACTCTCTTATCAAGATCATTAGGTTAACGGTCTGTTATCTTGTGTGTTGATAACTCTCTTATCAAGATCATTAGGTTAAAACTCACTCGGGACGGCCAATTCTCTCCCTTGCTTTCCCCCACAGACGGCCCATTTGTAATGGTTAGTAAAAAAAATCATAAAAAATACGTAACACATAGTAAGAAAATGAAATTTTCTGAACTTATGTATAACATACTGGGTTAGTACATATATAAAAATTGAAGCTCTCACTTTAGTAAAACGCCGGTCATGGAGACCTAATCTGATCCCTTCTATTTTGCTTCTGACACATATGCAAACATGCTGGGCATATCGGCTACTCTCTACAACTGCAAACAAAGAGCTCGGAACACACGGAATCACCCGACAACGCACTGCATTCGACGTTGGACAGGCTAACGAAGCTATGTTGAGCTGCACGAGTCATAGTATCATGCGGCGGCCACATGAAAAATCTGCAAAAAGCAAATCCGCTATAGCGGCGAGTCGTCCGAAACCGTGGCTTTACACCGATCCGCTATAGCGGACAGCCGTCCTCTGAGAGTTTTAACAGTCTGTCATCTTGTGTGGTGATAAATCTCTTATCAAGATCATTAGGTTAACGGTATGTCATCTTGTGTGGTGATAAATCTCTCATCAAGATAATTAGGTTAACGGTCTGTCAGGTTGGGTGGTGATAACTCTCTCATCAACATCATTATGTTAACGGTTTGTCAGGTTGTGTGGTGAAGTGTCTTCTCACAATCACAAAAGCAAAACAAAGACAATCTTGGATCCGTGTGTTTATTCCTGCTGTACCCTGCTTTCCAGCTGTAAACGGGTACCTGCCTCTTTATGGTCAGGGAAGGTAAAGCAGCGAGGGAGAGGAGATGGGCGTCGCCCTCAATATGCTGACATCTAGAGAAGTGAGGTCTCTGACGCCTCGCTCCCCTACGACCTTACAGGTTATGGGACACCTTTACTTTACCTTTTTTACCCTGCTTTCTGGTTTTGAGTCGGCTACAGGTGTAAGCTCTGCCCTGTGTGGAGAGGCATTCAGCAGGAAAAGTTCAGTCATACTCAGAATCTGCATCTCGCGGAGGATGTGTTGAGTGTTTTTTTCTCTCTGAAAGGCCTTGGCCGTGTATCATATCCCTTTTTAACAGGAGGAGGGGGCCGTGATCCTATCAGCAGTCATAACAAAGCACAACAGCGTCCTTTTCTCGGTTATCTTTCCTTACATGCCAAATATGTTAACGTTTCTGTTAACACACCGATCACTATCACTTTTCACAGTAGTTGATGTCTGAATGTTTGAAGAAGAAGAAGAAGAAGAAGAAGAAGAAGAAGAAGAAGAAGAAGAAGAAGAAGAAGAGAAGAAGAAGAAGAAAAATGCAAAGAAGAAGAATGCAAAGAAGAATTCAAAGAAGAATGCAAAGGAGAAGAAGAATGCAAGGAAGAAGAGGAAGAATGCAAAGAAGAAGAATAATCGCAAAGAAGAATGCAAAGAAGAATGCAAAGAAAAAGAATGCTAAGAAGAAGATCACACCCAGAACAAAAAGTGGGTGAATAACGGGGCCCATAGTGAGCGCAGTGTGTGGGCAGCCAGCGAAGAAGCTGCTGCGGTGTGATGCAGGCTGTAACGGTCAGGAGATGGCTGCTGATAACCTGCAGGGACAGGCAGGGAAGGGCACGGCTGACCCCGGGCTGTGATCACAGCCTCAGACAAGGCGCTGACATCAGGCGCCACGAGATCCTATCTGCAACAAGGGGTGATTAAAACAAAGCGAAAAGATGGAAGTTGTATCGGAGCCAGATGGGTATCTTCACTCAAGGAGTTTTGTTCTGCAATTGACCGGTTTGATTTGTCTGATTGGTCGCCAAGGTGGTTGGCTAGCTTGTCAGTAGGCTGTCTGGTTGGCTGTCTGGTTAGCTGTCTGGTTCGTTGGTTGGCTGGCTAGTTAATTGGTTGGCTGGTTGGTTGGTTGGCTGGTCGGTTGGTTGGCTGGTTGGTTGGTTGGTTCAGTGGTTAGTTGTTTGCTTGCTCAGTCACCTGGTTGCTAGCTGCCTGACAAAAGAAAAGGTTGGTGGTACTGCTTCACCTGGTCACTCCCTATACTAGTTACATGATTTCATATCTACTGGTAGATTTGGATACTTACCTGTCTTGCTGGTCGGCTGATTGATTGATCAGGTCGTTGCCTTATTGACCAACAGACTGACCGATTGATTGATTGGTTAATTAATCGATTAATTGATTGATTTGATGGATAATTGATGCTAGAACCTTTATATGCTAGTTCTCTGGCTGATTTACTTGTTCATTACTTTTTTCTCTTGCATAGGTCAATGACAAATCTGCTTTTGTCAGAGAGACAGACAGACAGAGAGAGAGAGAGAGAGAGAGAGAGAGAGAGAGAGGAGAGAGGAGAGAGAGAGAGAGAGAGAGAGAGAGAGAGAGAGCGAGAGAGAGAGAGAGAGAGAGAGGGGTGGTGGTGGAAACTTTGACAGTTTTCAGAAAAGTTACTTGTTTTACCTGATATAAACATTCAATTGGTATTGATCAGAACGTCAATGAATCAAAACTTGACATAATAATTCTTTAAGAACTGGTATACAACAAGTTTACCTCTCCCCCATCGCATCATACTCCACACTTTCCAAAACAAAAGGACCTACCCAGAGCTCACTGAAACACTTGTCTGTTGATGGAATCTACACACATGTATCTCTTGACCTAGAAAATGTCCATTGATTGAGGAATACAAATTAGATTTGTACTTTCTTCCAAATGAGAATCCCAGTTCGGTATGTTCCCACTGATAAAACAGCCGTTACATTCTGACCACATTGCACGGTTACTCCCTACATCCGGGCTAACTGATCCAGACGACACGATTGTCGTTCTTGTTTTAGCACTGTCTCCCCTGAAGAGATGCTTTGGACCAAACACATGATCACTGTGTTTGGGAGAGAGGAGGAATTGGCTAGACTGAAATCTATACATCACAGTAAACAATCTCAGGGACAATTCTTTTAAAAAACAGAAAGACAAATAGATAGATTGGCAGACGGATGGACAGAAGAATAGAGAGTCAGACAAGCGGATTTACAGACAGACAGACAGACATATAGATAGATAGATAGATAGATAGATAGATAGATAGATAGATAGATAGATAGATAGATAAACAGATAGATGGATGGATGGATAGTTGTAAAGATCGATCGATCGATCGATAGATAGATAGATAGATAGAAGGATAGGTAGATGGATGGATGGATGGATGGATACATACATAGATACATACATGCCTACATCTATACATACGTACAGACATATAGACATACATACAGACATACATTCAACAATCTGTAACATTAGTTGCCTTATACATAATGTGTAATTGAGAAGCTTTCATGAAGTTTTAGATGGTCTTACGATATTTTTGTATTGGTTTATTATTTTCAGAAATCTGTTTATGTATTCATTCATTAATTTAAAATTATTCGGTCTTTTAGAACGGTTTTATGTGTAGCAAGTTCTTAAGAAGAGGTTTTGAGTTTGTTTGCTTTGGTTTTGGTTACGGTTTGTGGCAACTTTTTAAAATTTTTAGCACGTTTTGTTGGTGGTGCTGCTGTTGCTGTTTTGTTCTTCTCCTTTTGTCAGCTGTTCTTATTTTGTTCCCCAATCTCTTTTCTGAAAGATTACACATCTGTGGCCCGAAGATGTAACAATAGCTTTCAGCGTCAGAATTGCCTCGTTCTTGCAATCCCGTCCCTCTTCACCCCTTGCTTTTCTTCTTCTCTTTCACTCTGTCTTTCCGTTTAGCACTGACGAGAGAGGAGAGAGAGAGAGAGAGAGAGAGAGAGAGAGAGAGAGAGA
>CM054136.1:90080561-90105561 GCA_028751875.1 Rapana venosa | reverse complement strand
TGTAGAGTACAGTCCTGTCAAGGATATACTTTGATAGACAGTGTAGAGTACAGTCCTATCAAGGATATACTTTGATAGGCAGTGTAGAGTACAGTCTATCAAGGATATACTTTGATAGGCAGTGTAGAGTACAGTCTGTCAAGTAGTCTCAAAACACATGCACTTCCATAGCAGCATCATGACATCATCCTCATCCTTATGATTATCATGCTATACAAAGAGTTGCCTCTGATTCCATGGGCCTGGTTGCTCTGGTCTCATGGTGACCTCAGATTCGATTTCCCCACACACTTCTGTGCCTGTGGTGAGTTTGTGTCAAAGCCTTCGGGGTTGTCGGTTCATGGGAGAGGGTCGCTGGAGGGGCGTTGTGGTGGTTGCCACCATGGGGTGTGTGTGTGTGTGGGGGGGGGGGGGGGGGAATTCGTTCAGTCTGGCTCCACGAGTAAGCTAATACTGTCGTCAGTAGGGGGCTTTGAAGGTGAGTTGGTGTCCTGCCTATGTTAGCTCAGATCATGCACCAGTGAACACCAGCAAAGTGACCCAGCAGCAGTGCAGGGCCCCTCTGGCTGGTGGTGCCACAGTGGCCTGACATCACTGGACTGTGGACTTTCTCAGAGGTGCGACATGACCAATAAGGGAATGGCTGAGGGAGAGACTGAAATGAGTGGCGTGAGAACAGCAGAACAGGAACTTCATAGAAAACGAGGCAATAAAAACCCAGAAATTAACATTCATTGACTGAGCATCTCACACATTCATGCGCGCGCACTCTACACTGGACACCAGCACAGAAGAGAGAGAGAGAGAGAGAGAGAGGGGGGGGGGGTATATATCACACTGGGCAGGATGAGGGCACTGCCAGGACAAAAGGAATGGGCTGGGTGTGGCAGACACGGCCATCCTTTGCTCTGTGCCTCCGTGCTGCTGGGCTAATGCTGAGAGGAAGCCTCACCATCCCCTGCACACATAACACATTCAAGATGGCGGAGAGGGTGTACATCTAAACTGACAGCCAGCTGAGTTACCGCAGTTGTAACGCAAGTTATGACCAAATCTACACCACCAAGAAGCCTGAAAAGCCGTGTAACATCTCGGGCTTCTAAAGGAAAGGTACAGTTGAAGAAGACAAGCGATGAGAGCGACAACCTTCCAAAGAAGGTTTTGAAGCATGCAGAACGGCAAAACAACATGGCTCTGGACAAAACGTCTGATCTAGCCAGCAGTGCAGAAAGTGCAATAGGCCTAGCACCAGTTGACACGGTGAATGCTATCCATGATTTAAAATCTACCATCAGCAATTTATGTGACCGTGTTTTAGTTCTTGAAAATGTTATTAGCCATCAAAATGATATGATTCAGAAAGTATCAATCGAAAACAGACATGAAGAGACTCTGACTCCCAATCATGACAAGGAAATTCAGAGGAACACTACTAAAACTACGTGTCCTACCTATGCAGAGGCCGCTAGATCTACATTGCCATTGCATGTAGATCAACATCCATTGCACAACAGGCCAATGGAAAAAGAATGAGCCCCAATGTAATTCAAAACACAAACTGATAAAAATAGAACATATAACTCAAAGACCAATGACATGGAAAAATAAAGTGACCTAATGTATCACTCCCACAAGGAACATAAATTGCCTTTGGAAACAAAAGAAGAACAAGACCTTCCTCAAGTTATGATACTGCATGACTCCATTGTTAACAAAGTCTGTCCTACACCTTTGGGTGTTTCCTATGGCTTTGATGCTGTGTCACACAAATGTTTCACAGTGGAAGATATCCCCCCCCCCCCCACATGTTCGAAGCAGTGCAAGTTTCAGGCGAGAAAACCCTGGAGGCTGTGGTGTTCCACTGTGGAATGAACAACATCAAGAAGATGGACCCCAAAGCATCTAGCCAACAATTTGCAGAATGCATCAAGAACATAGCCAAGAAGCATCCCAGACTGAAGATTATAGTCAGTAAGATCGCTCCAGTGAAAGACACACAACTCAACATGAAGAGGGAAGTCTTCAATGCCCTGGTGACTTCAGACCTGTTTGACATCAAAAATGTTTCTCTGATCAGCCATGATAATTTGGATACAGGCTTCAGAACACTCAAAGATGGCCTCCACCTAACTTCAAAAGGGGCAAGTGTTCTCGCAGTCAACATTGGGAGACATGTCAGGGCACTATTTTGGAAAAAAGCCTAAGAAAACAGCAGGAAGGATCCCGCAACACGTACTCAGGGTCTCCCAAGTGCCTATGTAAGAGATCGTCTGAGGCCTTGGCAGACCATGTCTTCCTGTCTGGACGACTGGTACAGCTAGAGGCAGACCTGCTGGTTGCTCTCCCATAGCTTGGTCGCTAACTGACCGACACTTTTTCTGTCACATCAAATACCAGTCAAAATGTTTGACTTTTCGAATAAGTAAATTTTGGTTTATTTGAAAAGTTACTCACTTTTTTATCATTCTATTTATTTACATTTTTAACCTTAGTTATTGTTTGTTTACTTACTTGCTTGTTTTTGTTAATAGTCTTGGCAATATTATCTTCACTAAGAGACAGTCATGAGTAAGGCATACTCAGAATTATGCAGTGGAATTGTAGATCCATCAATACTAATCTTTCCTATCTATTACAACATCTTACTTTACACAGTTATCATTTCCTTATGCTTCAATCACTAAATGTGACCAAACACAAATTACTCAAACTGTCTGATTATTTTTATCCACCAGTAATTGGACACTAAGATCAGAAAAAAAGTAAAAGCAGCCATTTACATACATAAGAGTTTAGATTATAACCTGTGTGTTTCACCTGTGCCAACTAATATACCAAACGTACATTCCTGTGCAGCACGAGTGAAAATTAGTAACAGTCAAATCATCAATTTTGTTTCTGTATATTTGCCCAAAGATCCCAATGAAAAAAGTCAGAATGGGTTCGCTCCCTTCACATGCTATATGATAAATGGTTAGTTGTTGGTCACTTTAGTGCCCACTTCCCTTTCTGGGAAAAGGAAAGCATTACCATCACCAGCAAACGGTTTGTAGAAAACATGGACTCTTCTCTATACCTGCTTAATGATGGAAGCATCACAAGGGTTCCTGATATTTCCAATCAAAGAGCTAGTGCTATTTATCTGTCCCTTGTTTCACCCATTCTTGTCCTTTATTGTAGGTGGGAAACACATAATAATACTTTAGGAAGTGACCACACACAAATTATAATTACTCTGTATGATAAATCTGTGAAAATGGACAAAGTTAAGGACATTGTACCAAAATACGACTGGAGCAAAGCTATTTTGGGACAAGTTTCCGTTTCTCTTGAAATTACAAGAAACAAGCATTTTAAAAAAATGATGATTACAATGAATTTTATGCAAAGTTTATAGAAGGTATTCTAAAAGCTGCTCATAACTCTATCCCAAAGTTTTCATCTGTGAAATCTACTAAACACACAGGTAACATATGGTTGAATGAAACCTGTCAGAAAACTGTAGCTGAAAAGAAATTCTACTTCAAAAATTACTTGAGAAATAAATCCTCAGAAAATCATGCTAGTTTGAAGAGGGTTAATAAAGCCACAGATAACGTCATAGCACAGGCTAAGAGTGAATTTTGGTTTGCTTTTTGTAATAAAGAAGTAAGTAGTGATAAAAATCTTCAAAAGTTATGGAAAAAATTAAATGAAATGAAACATGGAATTTGTTTACCCCGTATCCTATTATTGACTTTCCCCAGGCTTATTTACAGGTTTTGTTTTGTGTTGATTCAAAATCTGTTACAATCTCTTAAAAACTCTGGGTCTCATACTAAACATGATCTTATAACTGAAATAAACCATGTTATACACTTTCTCATTTTAAGAGGCACAAGTGTCACCTTTTGCTGGGTACCATCGCATTGCAATATCTTTTATAATGAAATTGTTGATAGAGCAGCTAAAAATGCGGCAGCACATTCAAACTCTGCTGCTATCTTGAATATACCAATGTCAATTCATGAGAATTATGACTTGATAGAAAGTGCTTGCTGGAAGCATGTTAAGAAAAAACAAGAAGATGCTGGGTTTTCCCATGGTACCACTTCAATTTTTTACCTAAATTTCTTTCTCTCTTCTCGTTTTGGGTTAGAAAAATCACGCCAAAGGCCATCATAAGTCTTATTAATAGACTGAAGTTAAATGCTTTCCATACAAACATTTTCTAGAAATGTGCATTGTATGTGTGGTGGGGCAATCTCAAACATTCATATTCTTTTCGAATGTCAAGTGTTTAAAAAGCACCTTCCCACCATTGGTGAAAGATCTTTGCATAAGGTTTTGAATAACCGTACATTGCTCTGTGAAATTGCTTTGCAGTTGAAAGAGAGTTGTGTTAGTAATTTGTTATAGCACAAGTAAATATATCAGTGTCTTGATTCATAAATATTTCCTCATTTACTGAATTTGGAATAGAGAGACTACGAACCACGTATTTTGAGACTGCCAGTTTTCGCTGATCAGAAAGAGATAGTAATTTCCTAAACGAGCACGCAATATTTCATTTCTGCAACCAATTAAAAATTATACAGACACATTTATGAAAGAAAATGACATCAATATATCAACAATTCTAATTTTACCGGTTATTCCTCAGTTTCCTCCTTGGGAACATATTTCAGCTAAATTTGACATCGACTACAGGGAAATAAAGAAAAATGAAGATCAAAATCTTCTCACCGTTGACGTAAAAAGTCACTTAGAAATTAATTATTCGAATCACTTAAAAGTGTATACTGACGGTTCTGTATTAGAAACAGGCAAAAGTGGTGCTGCGTATGTGATTCCGACTTTAAAAGTTCAAAAATCTTTCCATTTAGGACAGCATTGTTCTATTTTTACTTCTGAATTATTTTCCATTCTTATGGCTGTGATTTTTTTGTCTGATACTGCTGTTGATGTTTGCCAAATTCTGTTTTGCGTTGACTCAAGGGCAGTGTTAATGGCATTAAAGACATGGCAAGGCAAAATAAGGAATGATATTGTATTTGAGATTAAATTCCTGATACATTCTATTGCAAGCAGAGGCATCAGCATAACTTTTTGCTGGATCCCCTCTCACTGTGGAATTTATCCGAATGAGCTGGTTGATTCTTTGGCAAAACAAGGTGCCTCTGAATACAGTATTGATGTGTTTGCTTCTAATCTTGCATTGTCGTCTTATGAAATTCATTTTAAGTTAATGAAATGCATACATTCAAAGGTTATAAAAAAAACAACATTATCAGCAGTTTCCTTGCCCACGGAAATTAGAAATTCTAATACATAAACTGAGATTAAATGCATGGAATACTAAATATTCAAAAAATGTAACATGTTGTTGTTCTATTCGCCTTTCAATCCACCATTTGTTGTTTGATTGCCCAATTCTTTTTGACATGTATAAAAGAAGAGGTTTAGATATTCATAAGAAATATGCCACTAGTCAAGAAGTTTTATATGACTCAGCAATTCATAATGTCAGTTGCTGAAGTCATATATTCTTCACCTGTAAGATTTTACTGTAATAAGTTATAGATATATTTGTGTGTATATATATTTATCTATATACATATGTGTGTGTGAGTGCGCCTAAGGAGAGAGAGAGGAGAGAGAGAGAGAGAGAGAGAGAGAGAGAGAGAGATGGGGTGTGTAATAATAGGTATACTTAGGTATGAATGTGGGTGTGTCTAAATCACCATGTAGTGAATAGAAATTAAACAAAACAAAACAAACAAGTAAATATATCATTTATTGATTTGAAGCAGAGGCATTCGACCCATCATGGTATAGTTTTCGAAATTGTTTCCTTTTTTCTCAGTGCTCTTTTGGCGTGGAATACATGATGTGTATCTTTTGATCTGTTGTAGTTTAATTAGTTATACATTTGTTCATAAGATAAATTCATTTCTTTCATTGTATTATGGTTGCAGTAATTAGACAGTTCCTTAACCTTTTTATCTGAATTGTTGTCCTTTTTGTGTCTGATGTCACTTAATGTGAATAGATGTTAAATTGAAGACAACAACAACAACAGAACCAGGATTAAATTAATTAATGTTGATTCACACGCTCGCGTTTCAGTAATGAAGACATTTGCCTGATATCATTAGTGTGAACAGATTTTAATAGAAGAACACACACACATATACACACGTGTGCGTGCACGCACACACACACACACACATGCGTGCGCGTGCGCACACACATGCACACACACACACACACGGACAAAGACACTCAAACACATGCGTGCGCACGCACGCACACACACACAGACCCAGGCACACACACACAGACCCAGGCACACACACGCACACACACACGCGCACACGCGCGCGCACACACACATACACACACCCGCGCACACACACACGAACTCACGCACGCACACGCACAGACGCGCGCGCGCGCGCGCTTGCATGCACGCACTCATGCACGCACGTGCGCGCGCAGGCACACACACTCACACATGCAAGCCAGCGCTTATGCATGTACCTTTCTCTCTCACACACACAGACGGACAGACAGACAGACACACCCACCCTTATGCACGCACACACAAACACACAGCGCGCGAGCATATACACACTCATGCACGCACGCACGCACATACACACAAGCCTGCGCTTAGGCTGTATGTACGCTCTCCCCCCCCCTCCTCTCTCTCTCTCTCTCGCTTTCTCTCTCCCTCCCTCCCCGCCTCCTCTCTCTCTCTCCACATACATACATACATACATACATACATACATACATGCATACAGGCAGGCAGGCAGACAGACAGACATACAGATAGACAGACAGACAGGTAGGCAGTTAGACATTTGAATACACACGCGCGTGAGTGCGTGCGCATGCGCGCACACACAAACACACACACAAAGGCGTGTGTGCACAAAGAGAGAGAGAGGGGGGGGGGGGGCGTTCTAGGCACACAAGCAGACACAAACACATGCTAACATTTGCGCACAGGCACACGCATTCACACGCATATTCACAAGGATACAAACATACACACACATATACACACACACACGCACGACGACAAAATTTACAAAACTCCATACTCACGGGGACTGAATGGGAAAAAAAGCACACGAGTGCTTATTCTATTATCCTCGAAATAAAAGAATAAAAGAAAGAAAAAGAGCACACAAACACACACATACACACGCGCACGCGCGCGCATGTGCTCGAGCGACGTGGAAGGAATAAAAAGCCAGTGTGATGAAAAGGACTGATAATTAAACTACCATTTGTTGCAACAGCCACTGACAGCAGTCATCGTGCTGCATTGTTCTTCTCTCTCTCTGTTTCTGGGACTGTGTGTGTTGGTGCATCGTTCAATCGATGTAGCGAGGCAGGGTTGCACAGTGTGGACAAAACCAATGGGAAAGAACAAACGACTGCTAACGACTGTTTAGCGCTTTGGAGTTAGATACATACGCTGCATTCAACATCGTAAACTGCCACATTTAATTTGTATTTGTTTTAGGGGGGGGGGGGGGTGTTTGTAATGGAGAGAGGGTGGGGGGTGGAGGGAAGGGAGGGACGGAGAGAGAGAGATCAAATAAACTCAACTCAAATCAAATCAAATCAAATTCTTTTATTTCGTGGATTATGAATAAGTACTCGTGTGCTTTTATTTTATACCCAGTCCCCGCCCTTAACAGGGATATACCATGGAATAAATAATAACACCACCAACAACAGAATAACAAATAAACCCAACGACTAAAAACATCAAACATCAACTAATCATATATATATATATATATATATATATATATATTATATATATATATATATATATATATATATATTTATAATATATATTGTGTGTGTGGTGTGTGTGTGTGTGTGTGTGTGTGTGTTGTGTGTGTTTGTGTGTGTGTGTGTGTGTTTTCAGAGAGAGGGAGAGAGAGAGGTCTAATTGTTTTACTAATCACAAACAATCAAACTATCAAAATCGAAATAAATAAAATAAAACAACAACAGGAAACAAAGATGAAGCAAAACCTTTAGATTGGGGAATTTATGAAAGGTGTATACGTTTTGTTGCTTTTTTTTTTCAAGTTTAGAATTGGCAGTTTGCAGCTGTGTTGGAAGAGATTTCCAGACACAAGGACTGAGAAAGCTAAGCTGGATGTATATGATTTATACAGATCGATATGTGGGTAGAGGAGATAGACCCTTTGACAGGTGAATTAAAAACATTGCGTTCGTTACTGTAGGAATCAAGGAACGGAGATAGTTACGAAGGTCATGCGCTGCTGTCTTGTACGTGAATACTACTTTATTTCATTCCAGGTGCTTCTCAAGGGTCGGCATATTTTAGTTTAGTTACTGCAGTTTTTCATCTTTTGCAATTAGCAAGTCAGGTGGAACGAGCTATATACTCTGTGTGTGTGTCTGTGTGTGTGTGTGTGTGTGTGTGTGTGTGTGTGTGTGTGTGTGTTGTGTGTGTGTGTGTGTGTTTGTGTGTGTGTGTGTGTGTGTGTGTTCTTTCTCTTTCTTTAATTTAACGTCTCTTCACTCACAGTGCGTTCCATATAGCGTGTCTTGGGCAAAAGTAGCCTGGCGGCGCCCATCTCTCTCCAGGCGTGATTTTTGGGTTGGGTTGACTCCCCACATGTCACAGGTGGTACCGGGTTACATGGTTACCGGTAGCAGAGGACACCTCTGACCTGACCTGAAATCTCCAGCGCTGAAAGTGATCTTGAACAGGCTGAAACCACAGGCAGAAGAGATCATCGCCGAAGAGCAGGCCGGTTTCCGCCCAAATAGAAGCACCACAGAACAGATATTCAACCTGAGGGTTCTGTGTGAGAAATACAGCCAGCATCAACAAGACATCTTCCACGTCTTCATTGATTTTAAGAAGGCCTTCGATAGAGTATGGCATGACGCTCTGTGGGCCACCATGAACAAATTCAACATGGGCCAGAAGCTGATCCACAACCACAAGGAACTCTACTCAAAGGCCACCAGTGCAGTACTCGTACAGGGCACGGTAGGGGAATGGTTCCGTACCTCAGTTGGGGTCCGACAGGGATGTCTGCTGTCGCCGACACTATTTAACATTTTCCTCGAACGCATCATGACTGACGCCTTGGAAGACCACACAGGAACAGTCAGCATTGGAGGGCGAACAATCACCAACCTCAGGTTTGCCGATGACATTGACGGTCTGGCAGGAAATGAAGAGGAACTGGCCAACCTAGTGAAGAAACTGGACGAAATATCCTCACAATACGGCATGGAAATCAGTGCGAGAAAACCAAGCTCATGACAAACAGTGCCCAGCCAATCACCACCAAGATCACTCTCAACGGAAAAGAACTGGAGACAGTTGACCATTTCAAGTACCTTGGAGCCATCATAAGTGAGGAGGGATCGAAGACCGAAATCTAGCAAGAGCGGCACAAACAGCAGCAGCAATGGCAAGACTGAAGACCATATGGAGAGACAGAAACATCCCTCTCGGAACCAAGGTAAAGTTACTAAACGCGCTAGTCACCTCAATCATGCTTTACGCATGTGAGGCATGGACATTAAACGCAGACCTACAAATGAGGATCCAAGCAGTAGAAATGAGATGCCTCAGAAGGCTCCTTGGCATCTCATACAAGGACCATGTCACCAACAATGAAGTCCGCAGAATGATCACTCAACAGGTGCGGGACTATGAAGACCTACTGACCACGGCGAAAAAGAGGAAACTCAGATGGTATGGGCACGTAACACGCTCAAAAGGACTTGCAAAGACCATCCTGCAAGGAACAGTCCAGGGGAAGAGAAGACGGGGCAGACAGAGGAGAAAGTGGGCCGACGACATCCGTGATTGGACAGGGGAGGACTTCAGTGTCACCCAGGCACTTGCCCACGACCGCGCTAAGTGGAGCCAGCTGGTCCACCGTTCGTCCACCATGCAGCGCCCCCACGACCCTGGCGGGTTACGGGACCAGTGAACAGTGAACAGTGAACACTCACAGTGATATTGACGACAAAGAAATAATGGCGACATTTTTCATAATTTTTGTGTAACATGTATTCATTCATATTTTATTTTTATATCTTATTCTTTTATATCCAGGATAATCGAATAAGCACTTAAGTGCTTTTTTACATCTAGTCCCCGTGTGCATGCGGTTTTGTAAATTCTGTCATCTGTTCCCACCGGCACACAATGGCCTACTCTTATGAAAAGTGGAACAGGATTTAACGTGTGCGCAAGATGTTCTGCGTGCGTTCCCACACGAGACCTTGGTTTATAGTCTCATCCGAAGGACTTTGGGATGGAGGGGGGTTGTGAGAAGGGGGGAGTAGAGTCGGCACTGATGTTAACTCGAGAGGAAAAATCCTCTTGAAGGAGATTCGAACCCGGGTCAGTGTGTGTGTGTGTGTGTGTGTGTGTGTGTGTGTGTGTGTGTGTGTGTGTGTGTGTGTGTGTGTGTGTGTGTGTGTGTGTTGTGTGTGGTGTGTGTGTGTGTGTGTGTTGTGTAAAGAATCCCCCACACAAGTACAACATCAAAAACTACCTACCCTCTACTCATATCATTCTCTCCCTTGTCATTCGTAATCCTAAATTCATTTTTTGTGGGGGAAAATTTAACAACTTAAACTAAAACAAGAAAAATTATACCCCAAAAATGCAATCAAGGCTTCGAACTCAACATGGAACCGTTGGCATCCGTCTGTCTCGGGAGACAATGGAGAATGCGCCGTGGGTCAGTCAGTCAGTGGTGGAACTGCAGCGCCGACTGTGGCTGTAGAGCCCAATCCTGGAGCGGCAGATCCTGTTGCAGGTGTTGCATGTGAAGACGAGTTGTCTGATGGTGCTGACTCCGCTCTCCGATGTCTGCGTGCTCGTCTGTCTCCCCACTGCTCCTCCCTCTTCTGCTCTGCTGTCTTGATGGCCCACCTGGTAGTGGCTCGCCAACTGCTGCGGTCTGCTGCCAGTGCTTCAAGGCCTGCTGGTGCAATGCCACCCGCCTTCAGGTCCCGCTTGCACACATCTTTGTATCGAAGCATTGGCCTTCCTGTTGGTCTGGAGCCGGTGGCAAGCTCACCGTACAGAATGTCTTTAGGCAGTCTGCCGTCATGCATGCGGGTGACATGGCCAAGCCAGGGCAAACGTCTGTTGGTGAGCAGGGCACACATGCTGAGTGTTCCTGCCATTTCCAGGATCTCTTTGTTGGGAACATGGTCCTGCCATGTGACGCCAAGGATCCTTCTGAGGCAGCGTTGGTGGATCGGTGGTCTAGAGGTAACGCGCCTGTCTAGAAAGCGAAAAGTCCGGGTCTGAAGTGTGCGGCGGTTCGTACCCCGTTTGGACCGGAAATTTTTCCCCCATCCATTAGACCATGAGTGGTGGTCTGGGCGCTAGTCTTTCGGATGAGACGATAAACCGAGGTCCCGTGTGTTACACGTAATTATTTAGCGCACGTAAAAAAACCCACGGCAACAAGAGAGTTGTCCCTGGCAAAATTCTTAGAAAAAAGCCACTCTGATAGGGAAATAAATACAGCTGCAGAAAAAAAAAAAGGGTGAAAGGGTGAAAGGGTGGCACAGCGCTAAGTGGCGACGCGTTCTCCCGCTCTCCCCGGGGAGAGCAGCCCGAATTTCACGGAGAGAAATCTGCCGTGACTTAAAGTGGTATGAAATAAAATCTGAGCGCTTTGATTTGTTGCTTTACAAGATTCAGCGCTATATAAATTCCATACATTATTATTATTATTATTATTATTAAGGTGTTGAGCCTGCGTTCTTGTCGGGCGTATAGAGTCCAGCTCTCGCTACCGTACAGTAATGTGCTCAGCACGCAGGCTTGATACACTTGGGTCTTTGTCTTGATGGTGAGCATGGAGTTCTCCCATACTCTCTTTGACAGACGAACCATTGCTGCTGATGCCTTGCCAATTCTGGAGTTCAGCTCGGTGTCCAGGCTGAGGCTACTGGAGATGGTAGAGCCAAGGTACGTGAAGTTTTCCACGACGTCGAGGGGGCTGTCGCCGATGGAGATGGAAGGGGCGGAGCTGACATCTTGGCCCAGGATGTTCGTCTTTTTGATGCTGATCGTCAGGCCGAACTCGGTGCAGGCATGTGCAAAGCAGTTGATGAGTTTTTGGAGGGCAGCCTCAGTGTGTGCTGTCAAGGCGGCGTCATCGGCGAACAGCATCTCACGTATGAGGACTTTGCCTACCTTTGTCTTTGCACGAAGGCGCGCGAGGTTGAACAGGCTGCCGTCGCTTTGGTGTGCAGGTAGACCCCGTCTTCAGATTGTCTAAAGGCGTAGCGCAGCAGCAGCGAGAACAGGATGCCGAATAGCGTCGGAGCGAGGACACAGCCTTGCTTAACTCTGTTCTTGATAGGAAAAGGGTCCGAGGAGGAGCCATCGTGCTGGACGGTGCCTTTCGTATTCTCATGAAAGGAAGTGATCATCCTCAGGAGCTTGGGGGGACATCCAATTCTCTGCAGGAGTGTGAACAGCCCTGCTCTGCTGACCAAGTCGAACGCCTTGCTCAGATCAATGAAGGCGATGTACAAGGGACATCTCTGCACACGACACTTCTCTTGCAGCTGTCTCAGGGAGAATATCATGTCGATCGTTGATCTCTCAGCTCGAAAGCCGCACTGTGCCTCAGGGTATACACGCTCTGCGAGAGACTGCAGTCGGTTCAGTATGACGCGGGCGAAAGTCTTCCCGACAATGCTTAGGAGGGATATGCCACGGTAGTTGTTACAATCGCTGCGATCGCCTTTATTCTTGTACAGCGTGATAATATTGGCATCGCGCATGTCTTGAGGCACGGTCCCTTCCTCCCAGCACTGTAGCAGCAGTTCGTGGAGATGCTCGAGGAGGCTGCTCCGTTTGCCCACTTTGATGATCTCAGGAGGGATGCCATCGTTTCCTGGGGCTTTGCCGCTTGCTAATAGGTCAACGGCCTTGCTGAGCTCCTCAATGGAGGGTGAGTCATCAAGCTCTTGCATGACTGGCAGGGGGCTTGTTTTCCACTGCCGTGTCTGTCACAATGGTCTCCCTCGAGTAAAGCTCTTGATAATGCTCTGCCCATCTCTCCATTTGCTTTGAGCGGTCGGTGATGATTTCGCCAGTGGTTGACTTCAGAGGGGCGGTCTTGATTGTGCATGGGCTGAAGGCCTTCTTCATACCCTCGTACATGGCACGAATGTTGCCACAATCAGCAGACAGCTGGATGCTTTGGCACAAGTTCCGCCAGGAGCTATTGGCGCACTGTCTAGCAATCCGTTGAGCATCACTTTTGGCTTTTCTAAGGGCAGCGAGCGTCTTTGCACATGGGTCTTGTTTGTAGTTGAGCAGGGCGGCTCTTTTGGATGAGATGGCTAGCTCGAGTTCAGAAATTCCGGCTTCAAACCAGTCGGGGTTTTTCTGTTCTCTCTTTCCAAAGGTGTTGACAGCGGACTTGTATGTGGCATCACAGATGTGGTTCCATCTCTCTTCCGCACTGGTGGCTGGGCAGTTGCTGAGGGCCTCCTGGATGGTGTCAGCAAAACGTTCCCGAAGCTCAGGAAATGAGGTCATGGCTGTATTGATGCGTGGTCGCCCTTTCTGCTTGGATCGGTGGATTCGTCTGGGTTGGAGCCGCACCTTGCTTGCGACCATAGAGTGGTCGGTGTCGCAGTCAGCGCTGTGGTAGCTGCGAGTACTGAGGACACAGTTCAGCAAGGGCCTGCGTGTAATGAGATCCAGCTGGTGCCAGTGACGAGATCTGGGATGCCGCCAGGACACTCTGTGGCCGGATTTTGTGGGGAAGAACGTGTTTGTGATGCAGAGATCATGAAGAGAGCATAGCTCAAGAAGTCTCTGTCCATTCTCGTTGAGTTTGCCGACACCAAAGTGGCCGATGCATCTGGGCCAGGAAGCGTGGTCTGAACCAATCCGGGCGTTGAAGTCGCCAAGCAGATATAACTGTTCTGAGGGGGCTAACTTCTTGATGGCGGTCTCAAGCTCCTCGTAGAACACATGCTTCGCCTCTGCTGAAGAGTATAGCGTGGGGGCATAGGCACTCATGATGTTCACGGGGCCTGAGTTGGTTGTGAGGCGTAGGGAGAGGATGCGAGCTGTGCCGTCTGAGGGTGGTTCGATTGAGGAGAGTAGAGAGTTTCTCACTGCGAAGCCTACGCCGTGCACACGGTGCTCCTCTGGGCCCTTCCCCTGCCAGAAGAATGTGCAGTCCTTTTCTCTAAGGCTGCCGTTGGAAGGAAGTCTGGTTTCCTGTTGGGCGGCTATGTCAATGTTGAGCCTCTTTAGCTCGCGGCTGATGACGGCCGTCTTTCTTGCATCGTCAACCTGTTGTCAATCGTTGGAGAGGCCAGGGCACATGGTCCTGACGTTCCAGGTTGCCAGTCTCAGCGCTGGCGGCTTTGATTTTCTTCTTCTATCATTGCCTGGTGCAGGATTTACAGTCTGCTCTTCGGTGTTTCCCTGAGCTCCAAGCACCCATTGAAGCAGGCAGACTGTGACGGGTCAGCACCTTACTGGGCCGGAGGCTGCCCAGCTTGAGGGGCGGTAGCTGACCAGTGGGACACGAGGATCCCTCCACCGCTGAGACAGCCGTCTCGACGTCAAGCTTACGCCAACCGTGGACCATAATCGTCCTGCTGTCCCAGGTTGCAGTCTCTGCGCTGGCGGCCTGTGATGTTGACTTTTTCATCGAAGCCTGGTGCAGGATGTAGAGTCTGCTCATTCGTGTCCCTCTGTCCCGCGTGTAGTCCACAGATGCGACAGTCTTGGCAGGCAGCTGGTGACAGGGTCAGTCAGTGGCTTCACAGAGTCCGCTTCGGGGCTCCACTTGAGGTGAAAGGTTTCCTCCTACCATGGCCGTGGATCACGAGATCCCTCCCCCTCGGCAGCCGTAGGTCCTGAGCTGCTCTCCGCTATGGACATGTAAACACCACACCCTCACGTGTTGTTTCGCTGGCTGGAAGCGGTGCCGTGTGTGCGCTCCAGAGCCAAGCCGTGAGAGTATTCGGAGATGGGAGCTGCCAGAGTGCCCAGTCCACCCTCCGAGGATGCGCCGGCAGACCAAAGGTACTACTGGAATGAAAATGTAACCGTTTCAATGGTTGGTGAGGACTGGGATATTACGTCAATGCTTGTTGAGGTCAACATCATAATTTACCCTACAATGCCTGGACATAACGATATTACGTCAAAGCTGTTGAGGTAACATAATGATTCTCGGCCAATGCTTGTTGAGTAACATACATAATACGTCAATACTTGTTAGGAACATCATGATATATCGGCCATGCTTGTCGGGGTACAGAATGATATTACGGTCAACTTGTGAGGTATACATAAGATATTACGGTCATGCATGTTGAGGTACATAATGATATTCAGGCCAGGCTTGTTGAGGTAATATGATATTATCGGTCAAGCTTGTGAGTACATAATGATGTTACGGTCAATACTTGTTGAGGTACATCATGATATTACCGTCAATGCTTGTTAAGGTAACATCATGATATTACCATCAATGCTTGTTGTAACATAATGATATTATCGTCCAATGCTTGTTGAGGCAACATAATGATATTACCCAATACTTGTTGAGGTAACATAATGATATTATCGGTCAATGCTTGTTGAGGTAACATAATGATATTATCGGTCAATGCTTGTTGAGGTAACATAATGATATTATCGGCCAAGGCTTGTTGAGGTAACATAATGATATTATCGTCAATGCTTGTTGAGGTAACATAATGATATTATCGTCAATGCTTGTTGAGGTAGCATAATGATATCATCGGTCATTGCTTGTTGAGGTACATAATGATATTATCGGTCAATACTTGTTGAGGTAACATAATGATATTATCTGTCAATACTTGTTGAGGTAACATAATGATATTATCGTCAATGCTTGTTGATGTAACATAATGATATTATCGGCTAATGCTTGTTGAGGTAACATAATGATATTATCAGCCAATGCTTGTTGAGGTAACATAATGATATTATCGGTCAATGCTTGTTGATGGTACATAATGATATTATTGGTCAATACTTGTTGAGGTAACATAATGATATTATCGGTCAAGGCTTGTTGAGGTAACATAATGATATTATCGGCCAAGGCTTGTTGAGGTGACCTCATTGACATGTTGGCTGTGATTGTGCTGGAACAATCGTAGGGGGTGAAGAAGTTGACAGTGAAGAATGACATGCATAGATGATAGTTTAATCAGAACCATATATTATACATGTCATTTTTTGTACAGACCTTACTTCTGAAGGCGTCCAATCTAAATCTCTATAGCAGGCCTCTCAGATGTCTTTTCCTTGTTGTTTAGAATGTAAGGGGGGAGGGGGACAAAGAGGTTTGCGGAGGGAGGTACATGTGTGTATGTGTGTGTGCTTATTCTCGTCTTTTTATTGCTAGTCACTGTGTACTGTCAGTTCCTAGTGGAATGAACATTTAAAAAACCCTGCCCGACTACCACACTCTAACTCAGACAACACAAAAGTAGTCTCTCAAACATCCATTTTGCATCCATACCCCATTCCCTTACACTTAAATGACAGGATCCGCTCAACCCACAGCTACACACGTGTGTATCTGCAAACTGTTGTCAGAGCGTTACACAAACGACCTCAAACCTTGAACAGCGCAGCTCCACTCTTGCTTGGTGAAGGTTTGCTACAGAGGGTGTCCTCAGCTCTTCCTCCTCTACCTTCTCCCCTATCTTCAGCGTTTGTTCAGCAGGGAACTTTCTGATCAGGCCTGATGCAGGCACAGTAAAGCAGACAGACACTTCCTCACCTGAAAAACTGGAACTGGTTTGATTCTGTCACAGAAATAGACGGATTTGAAAAGAGACCAAAGGGCAACGACAGCTTCCCAAATGGCTTCTTTCACACACGGCGTGTTTCCAGAGACGCTGGCGCCCGTGGTCGGCACCGTGTCCAGCACCAGAGCCAACAGCACTCTGCCCCTGTCGGCCACTGCCCGGCTGTACACGGACCTGGTGGCTGGGTGCTGGTACCTCTTCCCGCCACTCCTGCTGGTGTTGGGAACTTTCGGCAACGTGATGACGGTCATCGTGATGCGGGGCATGGCCAGCTCTCCGGCCACCGCCTCCCTGTACTTCTTCTTCATGGCGCTGGCCGTGTCTGACCAGTGCGTGCTGACCACCAGCATGCTCTTCTACTGGGTGGACACCGCCTTCTCCTGGCCCCCCTCCTTTTTCCGCTACAACCTCCTGTGCGCCCTGCCCAAGTTTGTGTGGAACGCCTGTGGCGTCATCTCCACCTGGCTCCTGGTCGTGATGACGTTTCAGCGAGTGACGTCAGTGGTGGTGCCGCACCGTGTGGGGCTTCTGTGCACGGTGCGGAGAGGGAAGATCATCGTGGGCGTCATCACCGTCGTCGCCTGCGGCATGCACGCGGAGTACGTCTTCACCTGGGTGTACTGGCCGGAACACGGCAAGTGCCAGTATCACCGCCGCTACCTGCACTTCGGGGTCATCTTCGAGTGGATGGAGCTGATCTGCACCTCCCTCCTGTCCTTCCTGGGGCTGGTGGTGGGCAACGCCGTGCTGGTCTGGCACGTGGTCAAGGGCAGGCGCCTGTCCGTGCAGCTGAGGGGCGGTGCTGACCCCCAGGCCAAGTCTGGCGGCGTCAGGGTGTCCTCCATGACCAGGACGCTGATCGTCACCTCCCTGGTCTTCCTGGTGCTCAGCCTGCCTGACGACATCCTGGACGTCAGTCTGCAGGTCAGCTACCTGGACATCTCTGACCCTGAGGTCAAGGCGCTGGTCAAGCTGGGAGGGACGCTGGCCACCATGATGTCCATCAGCGGCTATGTCTACAACTTCTACCTGTACGTGCTGAGCGGCAGGAGGTTTCGGCAGGAGACGGCCAGGTATCTGTGCTGCGCCAAGAAGGCTGCCGCCATTGAACTGTCGTCAGCGTCAGCGTCAACTCCGAGGTAGCAAACTGGCAACCTGAGGCAGGCAGAGAGTTCTCCATGTACAGGGCGTGGGACGGCTTAACTGGTAGAGGAAGGATTTAGTCATTGTTGTCACAGTATAGTGAACAAAATGGCATTGTGCATGTGTAATAGAAGCAGTCTTTTGTGAGGTGAGAAAGATGAAAGAAAAAGAGAGACAGAAATACCTATGTATAACAGACAGACAGACAGACAGAAATAACACACACACACACACACACACACACACACACACACACACACACACACACACACACACACATATATGTATATATATATATATATATATATATATTATATATATATATATATATATATATATATATATATATATATATATATATATAAAACAGACACAGAGAGAGAGAGAGAGAGAGAGAGAGAGAGAGAGAGAGAGAGAGAGAGTCGGGCACATATTAAATTGATAGTCCAAAATATGTCTTTTCGTATTTAGAGACATATACACGTATTCTTTCCAACAAAAATGAAGCAGTTGAGATCTCCCGTCATTTCCAAATCAAAGTATGGATGTGAAAGCTGGACCTTGACTACAGAACTGGAAAAGAACAATTAAGCCGTTAGAAATGCCATCATTTTAAAGGCTTCTGCACGCCACTTTGCAGACCCCAGAATGAACGAGCCAGTGTGGCAACACATGATCCTGAAAGCTGGGCCTAGGAACAACCCCTTCTGGCTGTTGTTGTAAAGAGGAGGAGGAGGAAGCTGGTGTGGTTGGGTCAGGTCACTGGTCACAGCTCTCTCACCAGTACGATTCTGCAAAAGCCATCTCCAGAGGGGACACGCAGGGGCAGAGGGATGATGTGTTTACCGAAGGGCATCACGGAATGGACCAGGATTGACGGGGCTGTAGCAGTGCTGGTGTGAAAAGCTGAGGGCTGACCAACCAGCCTGGAGGAAAAACCAACAACTGTTGACCAACGTGTCCCCCCTGTCCATCTAGGTTAAGAGAGATGATGATGAAAGTGATGATGATGATGATGATGATGATGATGATGATGATGATGATGATGATGATGATGATGATGATGATGATACTGCTAGCTGCTTGCTACTGCTGCTGCTGCTGCTGCTGCTGCTGCTGCTGCTGCTGCTGCTGCTGCTGCTGCTGCTGCTGCTGCTTCTGCTGCTGCTGCTGCTGATGATGATGATGATGGTGGTGGTGGTGGTGGTGATGATGATGATGATGGTGATGATGATGATGATGATGATGATGATGATGATGATGATGACGACGACGACGACGACGACGATGACGACGACGACGACGATGATGATGATGATGATGACGATGATGATGATGATGATACTTCTGCTGCTTCTGCTGCTGCTGATGATGATGATAACATATTGTTTAGTTTTCCGTGGAGCTTCTCATGATTCCTGGTGTTGCTACCCCTACACCGCCGCTGATGGCAGTGTGTGGCGGCGGCACCAGTCTCCCCAGCAGGCTGCCCTGTGTCTGCCGGTCACAGCCAGCACCCTGCAGGCCGCATGCACTGAGCTCTCTGCCCGTGCCAGGCTCTCTGAGGCGCCAGTTAGAAGTGGGCCTAGGTGCCGCTGCTGCTGCTGCTGCTGCTGCTGATGCTAGATCCCTTTCCTGGTGTTCCGTGGTGCCTGCCCTCAGACACACAACGCCTGCTGCTGCGCCTGAAGTTGTAAGGAGCCAGACAGAGTGAAACAGGCGCTTTGTTCCGTTTGCTTTACATGGTTGAACACTGTAAAAATTCCATACATCATCATCATCGTCGTCATGCTGCTGCTGCTGCTGATGATGATGATGATTAGCAGCAGCAGCAGCAGCAGCAGCAGCAGAGGTAGCAGTAGTAGCAGTAGTAGTAGTAGAAGTAGTAGTAGTAGTAGTAGTAGTAGTAGTAGTAGTAGTAGTAGTAGTAGTAGTAGTAGTAGTAGTAGTAGTAGTAGTAGTAGTAGTAGTAGTAGTAGTATAAAACAGCCACATGGTTACACTGACCATGAAAGTCCTTCGGATGAGACTATAAATCGAGGCCCCGTGTTCGAACGCATGCAGAACATCTTGCGCACACGTTAAACCCTGTTCGGTTTTCGGAAGAGTAGGCCATTGTGTGCCGGTGGAAACAGATGACAAAATTTACAAAACCGCATACACACGGGGACTAGATTGTAAAAAAAGCACATGAGTGCTTATTCCATTATCCTCGATATAAAAGAAGAAATAAAAATAAATAAGGACCTCTAGCACCACGGCCTCCATGAATGTGTACCTACACTGCTGCCTTCAGCACAGACCTGCTCCAGCCACAGACACGAGGAGTCAGTGTGGCCATGAGATAGGGCACAGCAGGCAGGGAATGGCAGCCTGCTGGCCCCTCTCCCATGTCTTCAGTGGCAACAATGATGACAGTGACAACAATGATGACAGTGACGACAATGATGACAATGACGACAATGATGACATTGATGACAATGACGACAATGATGACAATGATGACAATGACGACAATGACGACAATGATGACAATGACAACAATGACAACAATGACGACAATGATGACAATGACGACAATGATGACAATGACGAAAATAACGACAATGACAACAATGATGACAATGACGACAATGATGACAATGACAACAATAATGACAATGACAACAATAATGACAATGACAACAATGATGACAGCGACAACAATAACGACAATGAAGACAATGACGACAATGATAACAATGCGCCTGCAAAGGTGTTAGGCTTCAGGCAATGCCTGACTGGCTGTTCTGACCATGTCCTTCACAGTGCCTGTGGCCCCGCTCTGTCCACAGGCTGCAGATAGACATGCTGGCATGCCGCCAGTGTGGGCAAAACAGCCGTGTACATAGCACAGCACCAGAACAGCACCGTGTACATAGAACAGCACCAGAACAGCCGTGTACATAGCACAGCACCAGAACAGCACCGTGTACATAGCACAGCACCAGAACAGCACCGTGTACATAGAACAACACCAGAACAGCACCGTGTACATAGAACAGCACCAGAACAGCACCGTGTACATAGAACAGCACCAGAACAGCACCGTGTACATAGAACAACACCAGAACAGCACCGTGTACATAGAACAACACCAGAACAGCACCGTGTACATAGAACAGCACCAGAACAGCACCGTGTACATAGAACAGCACCAGAACAGCACCGTGTACATAGAACAGCACCAGAACAGCACCGTGTACATAGAACAGCGCCAGAACAGCACCGTGTACATAGAACAGCACCAGAACAGCCGTGTACATAGAACAGCACCAGAACAGCACCGTGTACATAGAACAGCACCAGTGGTTGACCTTGCCGCGCTGTCTGGGCAAGGACAGAGAACACAGATATCCAGAGTGTTCCTAAAGTAACTGACGTTCTCAACTTCACATCTTGAATGTAGACGATCGTCAACTGTAAGGTGTGTTGTTTTTTCTGCATTCGATGAACTTTAACATCAGAAATAGAAGAAAACTGCTTGACACAGTCTCGAAGATTTGCTAGATTTTGCCTACGGTATGCCAGGTTTTTTTCTAAGTTCTATTTGCAGTGAATAAAGGTCGGAAACTGTGTATGAGCATCTCTTCTCAAGCAGTAGATGCAGTTCAGCTTTTTCTCCAGCACTCTGTGATAGCTCAAAATAAAAACATCACCAGAACTGGGTTCTACCCTCTACCATTTCCTTCCAGATCTGTGTACAATGGATGTGTCTCTGCGTTTCAACCACAATCCATACATCAGACCAGGTACCCTTTTCTGTGCATCAGCTATCCTACGCGTCTGTATCAGCTTCTGTCTACCTTTCAAGACAGTATCTAACCTGCCAGTTGAAATTTCTTCCATTTCCTCCACTGAATGACAAAAAGAGATAAAGGCAGTCCGGACATCATTTTTCAAAACAGCAGAGTGTTATTGTAGGCTTGGACTCTTTTCTTACAGCAATAAGTGACATAAATTTTGGTGTGGGCCATAACATGTTATTATGTACTAGACAGTTTTTAAAGTAGAAAGGTATGGTGTCAGTTTCAGTCTGTTCAATGTACGCACCTGGCTCCACAAGCAGCTTGTGCCTATCTTTTTTTTTCAAGTAGCCCTGTCGGCAAACTGTCACAGGCAGAGGACGCCCTTCCCAAACGTGTTACCTTTAGTTCTGTCAGCAAGTTGAGGCTGGAGGAAACAGTCATCAAGTTAATAATGGCCAAGTATAGACAGTAAGTTATTTTGTCTTGGGCCTTTCGATAGATAGTGTGAGAAGTTCTTGATACCTGCAGTGCCATGTTTCTCTGCTGAATACTTTGCTTGATAAATAGATAAAGCATGTTAAAGTCGCTTCGGCAGCTCCACATAAACAATATTTCCTTGCAACTGAGTTTTTTTTATTTTTAAATTTTTTTTCTGTATGTTCCTGCTGAATCCTCCGTGTTCTTTTCCTTGTTGCATACAGTACAAGGAGGGTGAAGAGGGGTTGGCAAAGGGGGGGTGTGTATATGAGTGAGAGAGAGAAAGAGTGTGTGTATATATATATATATATATATATATATATATATATATTATATTATATATATTATATATATTTGTGTGTGTGTGTGTGTGTGTGTGTGTGTGTGTGTGTGTGTGTGTGTGTGTTCGTGTGTATTCAAGTTGAACCAGTCTTTCAGAAGAGGTGGCTAGTGTGCAGATGGAAGCAACATGTTTCTGCTTATACATGAGGATTAGCAGACGATTGTTTCTGTCTGGTCAAAGTTTTCTTTCCTACTTCCGATTATGTATAGAGTTATGTCCCTTCTGGGCCTTTTGCCTGGCGTGAAGCATTAGTTTATCCTTTCACAACATTGTTTAGGAAGGACAAAACACTGTCCTTAATTGTGAACATCTTTTTCTTTTGTTTTCCTTTGGTTTCTTTGTTGTTGTTTTTTTGGGTCAGTGTTTCAGTCAGTTTGTCAAATACAGCTTGCCGGTATGTGAATATGAAGATCGTGTAAGTGTTTGATTTAGCAAACACAAAATGAGGGTTGTCGAAAGTGTCAATTCACACACACAAAAAGTTTTTGTTTGGTATTAGCTCAGGATTAAAAGTGATGTAGCTGAAATACAGGGGGGTTGTAAATATCATATCCTTTAATGTTGTTGGTGTTGTTGTTGTGTGTTCCCCAGTTTTACACCTGGAGGGTCACCCAGAACATGCCACACTCTGACTCACTCATCCCACCTGGGAATCACTGTGAGATAGGAATTACACCGGATGAGAAGTTTGCATGTACGATTCCTTGCAAGTACCTCGCCACATAGGCAGCCATACTCCGACTTCAGAGGATTTTTCTTCTATAATTAAAGGAGAGTGCAGGTTATGGTAAGAGCTTGTCATGGCTGAAGGCAATCTCAACACATCATTTTACATCATAACAGTTTAGTGTAGGTCTTAGCAATTAGCTGACACCAATAAATGACACATTTAGCCTGGGCCATATATCCTATATCCTATGTTAGAAATTCAAATGCTTCTTCTGTAAGAGAGTTGATTTAGTATATTTTTACTCCTATAAAAAACCCAGAAACAAAACAGATCAAATATGTAGAGCAGAAAAGTGGTAGGGAAACCAGCCACCATGGCGCAGTGGTTAGCACCTCTGGTTACGGCCTGGATGGTCACGGGTTTGAATCCAGTAAGAGTCCAGGGCATTTTTCAGACCCTGGCCAGCTTCTATTCAGAGTGAGTGTGCTGTGAGTTCATTGGGAAGACTAGGACCACAAAGTCGTGCGTAACGCACCGTGTGGATGCAATTTTGAGAGTGCTGCTCAAATTATATGACCAACATTGAAGGTGTCTGCATCTCTTGGGTCTAGCTGATGGTGGGATGCATTATGATAGGAAGCGTAGAGAATAGCCCTGCCAATAAGCCTCAAAAGATATGCAATTCCAAAGCACTATCATATCAACCTCATCACTATTGAACATCATGTAATTAAAATAAAAGTTTTTTCAAGTAAGTGGTCCCAGTTGCTCTGGCCCCATAGTGACCTCATTTTTGGGTTCCCCTACACTTCTGTGCCTGTGGTGAATTTATGGCAAACCCTTTGGGATTGGAGGCTACTGGGAGAAGGTCAGTGGGGGGGGGGGGGGACATTGTGGTGGTCATCAATCCAGGTTGGGGTCTCACACAGTCGGGTTTCGTGACTACGCCATCATTATCATCAGTCAGGGGCTTAGGAGATGATGTCTTGCTTATGTTAGGTCAAAACAATGGTGACTAGATACCGCCAAAGTGACCCAGCAGCAGTGCAGGACCTGTCTGGCTGGTGGCCCCATGGTGGCCTGACTTTGATGGTCTGCCTGTGGACTTCCGACCCTGAGAATATAACACAATGATTCTGGGTAGGGATGGAGTGGCTGACATCAAAATAAGCGGCGTGGGAACAGCAGGACGAGGATGTCACTGAAGATGAATCGGCAACAGGAAAGGTGGTAAAGAGCGATGCCAGGATCGATGTGGTTATTCACCAAGTCAGGTCACCTGATTCTTTTAGTTGCCTTTTCGTTTTTTTTAAATTCCAGATTTCTCTGTGTGACAGGCTGTTTTCTGCAGGGAAATATCAGTGCTGGTCTTCCTGCTCTTTCTTCCTTTTTTAATTTGTCTACGTGCATTTTTGTTCTCCTATGGGGTAACATGAGGTACAAAGTGTTGTCAGGAAACAACTTTCTCCTTGCTGTCGGTCTTTTCCCAGCGCTAAATGCATGTGGTACATGAAGTCTCAGTGCCTGCTTGTGTGCGCGTGTGTCTGCATGCGCTGCGTATGTACCAAAGTTGAGCCAGTGCTTCAGAAGGGGTGGATAGTGTGCAGACGGAAGCAACATGTTTCTGCTTATACATGAGGATTAGCAGACGATTGTTTCTGCCTTGTCAGTTTCCTTTCTGCTTCCGATTATGTATAGAGTTATGTCCCTTCT
>CM054136.1:90043061-90068061 GCA_028751875.1 Rapana venosa | reverse complement strand
GGATGCATGGATCAGAAGATTAGCAAGCAACTGGATGCATGGATCAGAAGATTAGCAAGCAACTGGATGCATGGATCAGAAGATTAGCAAGCAACTGGATGCATGGATCAGAAGATTAGCAAGCAACTGGATGCATGGATCAGAAGATTAGCAAGCAAGTCGATGCATGGACCAGAAGTGTCACTCACCACACGCAGGCGTCCCTCTCTCCCCACCATCACAGACCGTGTAGATTTGTAGTTTATTTTATTGAAGATGTAGGTAGTGGGGGGTGGAGGCAAGGATTACGAAGCGAGGAAGCTTTAGATTTTTATCGACACCCCTATACTCATGTCTTCCTACAACTATTTATTATTAACCTGTCGGAATTTCAGATTGTTTATGGAAAGAACTCATCTTTTGGTTTAAAACCTTTTTATTCAGAAGCGTGACAGATAGTACAGTTGTATATTATTTTACAACTAGTATTGTTACACAAATCCTGTCAAGAACTCCGTAGTGTGATGAATGTGTCCACAGAGTATTAACATCGTTGATTCAATGACTAGCAACCACATGTTTGCAAAGAAGCAAGAGAGTGAGTAGCGTGTTCTTTGATTATCATGAGTTTGGGGGGAAGGAAGAAAGGAAAGGTTTACTGATTTTCAGACAGGGCGGTAATGGCCTTCACTGTGTGCAACAGGAAGGGGGAGGAGGGGGGGATAGATGGAAATCTTTAACGGCCAAAACTTCATCTGCATTCTTCGTGCAGTGTTCTGGGTTTGCCTCGAAGATAGTTTAATGACAAAAATTAGTTTGTGGTGGTGAAAGTAGTAGTAGTAGTACTGGTAAATACATTAAGTGCCAATAAAAAAGCGATCAAGTAAACTAGTACTGGTCAATACATTAAGTGCCAATAAAAAAGCGATCAAAAAACAAAGAAGCTCAAAGCGTGCCCACCATTTAGGTAGCTGTATTCCAACTGAGGGGACGTCTTCAATGTACACACTGGGGTTTAAAAAACACATTTTGTCATCTGTTCCTCCCGACACTACTCTTCCAGAAGAAAGAACGTTTTAACGTGTGTGTAATATGTCCTGCGTACGTTCGCACACTGAGCCTCGGTTTATAGTCTACTCTGAAGATTACTTTTAAAAAATTGTCACCTATTCCTACGGGGCAGCCCGTGGCTTAAACTTCCAAACTGCAGAACGGGTTTTACCTTGTGCGCAGTATGTTCTGCGTGTGTTTACACACGGGACGTTGCTTTATGGTGTCATCGGAAGGGCGTTCGGGGGAGTGGAGTCCGTACTGATAACTCCAGGGGAAAATCCCCTTGAATAATGCCTCGGTGGTGGCTCGAACCTAGGCCATCAGATCACGAGCGCTGCACCTTAACCACTAGGATATGCCGCCCCCTGAGTTAAAGTATGACTGTTGGATCTTGCTATATGTCTATGATTTTCCGAAACTGATGTTTGGTCTTTGCACATAGACCAATGTACTGTCAGAGGGTCTGGCGTGCTTGATGAGTAGTGGTATGCTTCTCTGATTTTTTTTCTAGATTCACATCATCGTCAGCATCAGAAACCCCATCACCAAACTGGCTGTTGGCGGAACACGAGAGACGCGTTGGTTGACAATTATCTCCAGGCTGGTCTGTCTGCAGCCTTTGGCAAAGACACAGCCATGCCAAGGGCACACAGCAGACTGCAGACATGGAGCATGCCCTGAAACACGGAAGGGAAGGGAGGCTGCATCCTGGACATTCCTCGCGGCCCCAAGTTCCCCACAGCGCTCTGTCAAGTCATGGAATGCAGTGGTGAGTGAAGATTGTTCTTTCAGAGTAAATGTGTGGTTGGTTGGTGGTTGTTGTTGTTGTTGTTGCTGTTGTTGTCGTCGTTATGGTCGTTGTTGTTGTTGTTGAGCGTTCCCCAAGTTTTGAACATCCTCAGGGTCACCGAGAGCATGCACCTTGCCACACTTGGAAATCATTGTGGGAGCACAGTGGACAAATGTGTATATGCTCTGTTTCCAAATACCTTTTTTCCTTCCTCGGCTAGCAATCCGAGATCCACCAGTGATGAGGTTTTTGCATATGCGACCAGGGATTTTTGTCAATTAAGGTAGCCGCATTCCGACATCAGGGATCACATACCTTGCCATAATTGTAGGCTGCGATACTCTGACTTAGAGAATTTTGTTCAGTGGATGAAGACAACCTTACAGAGCATTCTACAGCATAACTGTTTATTTATTGTAGGTTTCGGCACTTTGCTGACATGGATAACTGACAAAGGGTTTGGCCTGGACGGGTGAAGAGTGCAGCATTTCTTTCAGAGGACAAAACACCGCTGTGGTCAGTGTTTCAAACTCGGCAGCTGAAGTACCGGAGCCTGCAGGCTGGAACCAAACCCAGCTAGAAACCATACCAAGCCTGATTGTGGCAATGAAAGGGGGTGGCTTCTTCCACTGTCCGTCATCTCTAAGTCATAGGGAAAAATCTAAATGTCAGGCAGGTTACATGTGTGCACTTCCAATTTCTACACACCAAAACCCCTTTTACGTAAACTATTTGTTGGTGTATTAAGATGCACGCCACATCCATGCGCGCGCACGCATGCACACAAATTTTAATATATTTTCTAAGGGAGAGACATTAAACCGAAAAACATAAATATCTTGAGATGTATACCGTTTGCTTGCTGTAACGTAAGCAGAGGAAGAATAGGAATTACATTTTATTTTATCTTGTATAAACCGCAATTGTTTATTATGTATTGTGTGTGTGGGGGGGGGGGTGGTTTTGATTTTGTCTCTCTACACTCGGCTACGGCTAGCTTCACAACGGTGAGATGTGTGTGTACGCCACAGTTGTCGCCCTTCATGAAGGCAGCTGCATACCGACATCGGGGTGTCTCCACACAAGCCTGCATGCACTTTTATTCCGCGTGTCTAGTTTTTGGTCACCGACTCTTACCAACACGATAGCCCCCTCTTCTGAACAGCGAAAAGGGTTTTAACGAGTGAGCAATATGTTCTACGTGCGTTTGCATACAGGACCTCGGCTTATGGTCTCTTCCGAAGGACTTTTAGGGGAGTGGAGTCGGTACTGATATCTTGAGGGGGAAAATCCCCTTGAAGGGATGGGTCAGTGATGGTTTGAACCTGGGCTTGATCCCGGGCCATCACACCGCGACCACACCGCTCTAACCACTGGGCTTTCCCGTAAGTGATACCTTGTTTTAAAACTGATGTGCAGGGTGGTGACTATTTGCATTGCTCATCATCTACATGATAGGAAAAATATATATGATGTTCGATGAGGTTACAGAGGTGCGTTTAACTAAATTATTTACTTGTCCGTATGTTAGCGCGCGCGCACACACGCACACGCACGCACGCGCGCGCATTAGCACTTACATGCACACGGGGCTAGTGTGCATGATCCCTCCCCCCCTCCCAAGGACCGCCCAGGTTATGGAAAAACCTTTACATTTTTTATATCAAGGTAGTTACGCAGAATGGGAAATCATGAACCATGAACGCGGCAAAACACGCGCACGCACGTATGCCACCCCCCCCCCCCCCCCCACCACTTCCTAAAAACGAGGTCCCTGTGTCAACGCACGCCTTGCACTGTGTGAACATGGTTTAAAAAAACAAACCAGCAAACCATCTTTGTGGAGCAGTAGGCCCGCCATCGCCATGCTGCTGCGTTCCTTCAGCTGCTGTTCTTCCTCGGCCAGAGCTCCGAGGTTCACCATGGTCAAATTCAAATTCAAAAAAACTTTATTATCTCAGACAGAGAAATTCCGGCGGGTTACTCGCCATACATAAAAACAATAAACATTTAAACATAATATTTAAAACACACACACTGTCCAACATCAGCACGCACCCATCATGAGATAAAAAGCATCCACAAATCAGCAATATCTCAGCCAGCCACAAACCCATCCCAACAAAAATCACTTTACTCATGTGCGCACAAGTAAACCCGTACGTCCGCACATACACAGTCACTCGCGCACGCGCACGCACGCTCGCACATTGTAAACATTCGTACCCATACTCACGCATTTTAATATGTCAAATTGTTATAACATGTTGTATAAGACAAATATTAATTAAATTAATACTATGTTCTTTTAAGATATTCAGATGGTCAGATGGGGATGCGACCGTTATTGCCCAACATGAAGGTAGCCGCAATCCGACTTCGGGGATGATGTCTAAACACCAGTCTGCATGCTTTTTTTTTTAATAAAGAACTCGTTATCCTTTCCTACCGGCATGAATCGGTCTACTCTTATGAAAGGAAGAACGGGTTTTAACCTGGGCGCATGTTGTGGCACATGTGCGAACACAGGTGACCTCGGATTATAGTCTGGTGCAAGGATCTTTGGTGATCATAGTTGGTTGGTACTGACAACTTCAGGGGGAAATCCCCACAAACGGGTGCCTGGATGAAGGCTCAAACCCGGGCCATCAGATCACAAACACAGCGCTCTAACCACTAGATCATGCCGCCCCTTTTTCTTATGTCAATTTTGGTGCCAAAAATGTGAATGTAGACTATATACTCAGTTGTGTTCATGGTCTTTGTCAGCAGATCTTCACCAGTGATCGTGACCCTTCTCCCCAGAGATCATGGAGACGCCTTGGCCACGATGTCGGAGCACATGACCCAGAACATCGTCCAAGATCCCCATGATTCGGTAGACAGATGCTGGATGGATGGGGATTAGGGGCCCAGAATGGGAGATAGGAAGAAAGTGCTTCACCGAATCCCTGAAGGGCAAACCAGTGCACAGCCTGGTTTCGTTGTTGCCCAGGGATCTAGGACACGGATGTCCGTCTTCACATTGTACCGCATGAAGCTGCAGTGTAGGTAGGAGTTTGGGGGCTTAGGCATCAGAGTGGCGTCTACATGACCTCCCATCTCTGAAAGACTTCAGGGAGCAGAGGCGATGAGAGCAGGAGGGCTGTGGTCCTTGTGGACATCCGCGATCCGACCTAGAACCGACCGTAGGCAGAAGTAGGGTTGCCGAGTATCCGACATGCAACCCCTGCCTTGCACACTTTTCCGGCGTGCCAGTACAGAGAATACTGTCAGCCTGTGTGTGCCCAATGTCCACAAAAGTCACCCAGCCATTCCTAGTTTCTGAGCTCGAATCAAACTTTGTCCCTGAAGTTCTCCGCAAGGCTCCCTGACCACAGGGTTGAGTACTGCCGTCAGTATCCGATCAACCTTCCCGCGGTGGTTACAAAGGGAGCCCGCCTAGCGTGGCGTTCGTCGAACAAGGATGTGGGTGTCCTGAAACGGCACAGGCTGCCTACCCTGGCACACAGTACAGTGCTCATGAGGGGAAGGGACACCTCACGCCCCCAAACATTGTCTTCCAGCACTTTCCAGACCTTCTGGGTCTCTTCCTTCTTGCTCCGACTCCTCAGAAGTCTGGCATTGGTGTCGACAGTTGTCACGGGGATCGTATCACAGTTCTGGGCGTGTGTCTTGGCATCGTGGGTACAACACCTTTACCATGAGGCATCGTCACTTCACCATGAGGCATCGTCACTTCACCATGAGGCATCGTCACTTCACCATGAGGCATCGTCACTTCACCATGAGGCATCGTCACTCCAACACCTTCACCATGAGGCATCCTCACTCCAATACTTTCACCATGAGGCATCGTCACTTCACCATGAGGCATCGTCACTTCACCATGAGGCATCGTCACTTCACCATGAGGCATCGTCACTTAACCATGAGGCATCGTCACTCCAATACTCACCAACATCTGACAAACGTAAGTATACATATTTTTTTTTATTAGTTCCTCGGCTAGAGCTCCCAGCTGTACCAGTGGCGAGGTTCGGCGTGTGCCACCACTCCTGCTCGCCGCTAAGGCAGCTGCATTCCGGCATCAGGGATGGCGGCTGAACATGACACTGGTAGGCACGTGGGTTTTTGTGGTTATGTGTTCCTTCCGTCACACCATGGCCTACTCTTCTGAAAGGCAGAACAGGTTTTGACGTGTGAACAAGATGTTCTATGTGCGCTCGCACAGGGGCCTCGGATTATAGTCTCATCTGAAGGACTTAGAGGCGAGTGGAGTAGGCAGGTACTTATGCTGGCTCCAGAGAAAAATCCCTTTGAACAGGTGCCTTGGTGGTGACTTGATCCCGGGCCCTCAGATCACAAGGGCAGTGTTTTAACCACCAGGCAATTCCGCCCCCCCCCCAAAAAAAAAAAAAACATCATACTTTCTGAATTTGTAGTTTTGGTTTTCCTATGCCTGGGTACTACTGTGAAGCTGTTCATGGATACTGAATATTTTTCGTTTTTTTTTACAATGCCAAAGCAGAAGAAAATGTTAGATCTTCAAAGTGCGTATTTGACCTATTACACGCGTGTCTATACAAATACATCATTTGTCATAGATGATCATGAAACTTTCCGCCCTTAAGTCATCGAGCGCTGCTGAGATGTGACCATTTGTTATGACGGACGAATTCTGAATTATTCATACCAAAGAAATATGTTACAGTTAGTCATCTTGCCTTTTTTACGTGCCTCGGAGAGAGCTCCAAGGTTCAACAATGGTGACATTTTGCGTATGCGATGGTTTTTGCCCACCATGAAGGTAGCCGCATTCCGACTTCGGGGATGTCTAAAACATTAGCTCACATGCAGTGCTTAAAATGTGCCATCCGTTGCTACAGGCACGAAACGGTCTGCTGTTCTGAAGGAGGTCTTGACCTGTGTGCAAGAATGGTGTATTCACACGCAGGCTTTGGTTTTATATTTTTTATCCACAGGACTTACGTTGGAGTAGAGTGGGTACTGATAACTCCAGGGGTATAAAATCCCCTGGAACTGGCGTGTCGGTGGTGGCTCAAATCCCGGCCATCAGATCCCCAGTTAAAGGTTCTACCCGCTTGGCCATCCCACCCCAAGATTTGATTGTAATTTTGATCCAGTAAACTCTGGACTGATTTCATAGCTTATACCAGCCCGCTGTGGGAACTGGCGAAAATGTAGCTGAAAATGGCTGAGAATTATGATAGTACGCCTGTATTTATGAGAGAAAAATTATGATATTCCTGTGTTTATGAGAGAAAAATTATGATAATACGCCTGTATTTATGAGAAAAATTATGATAATACGCCTGTAGTTATGAGAGAAAAATTATGATAATACGCCTGTAGTTATGAGAGAAAAATTATAACAATACGCGTGTAGTTATGAGATCAAGTTAACTTATTCAGGAATCATTTTCAAATGCAGGCTGTTTTGTTTTTTTACCAGATGATATTGATATATTATTTTCAAGTAACTGAATGGATTTGTCTGCTCATGTGGATCGGTGGTCTAGAGGTAACGCGCCTGTCTAGAAAGCGAAAAGTCCGGGTCTGAAGTGTGCGGCGGTTCGTACCCCGTTTGGACCGGAAATTTTTCCCCCATCCATTAGACCATGAGTGGTGGTCTGGGCGCTAGTCTTTCGGATGAGACGATAAACCGAGGTCCCGTGTGTTACACGTAATTATTTAGCGCACGTAAAAAAACCCACGGCAACAAGAGAGTTGTCCCTGGCAAAATTCTTAGAAAAAAGCCACTCTGATAGGGAAACAAAAATACAGCTGCAGAAAAAAAAGAAAAGAAAAAAGGGTGAAAGGGTGAAAGGGTGACGCGTTCTCCCGCTCTCCCCGGGGAGAGCAGCCCGAATTTCACGGAGAGAAATCTGCCATGACTTAAAGTGGTATGAAATAAAATCAGCGCTTTGATTTGTTTTACAAGATTCAGCGCTATATAAATTCCATACATTATTATTATTATTATGTAAGCTAAGATAGCTAAAGCATTTTGTTGATCATGTTTTCAGATGTGGCACCAAACCAAAGGTAGACAACGTGTTGAAAGGCCATTCTAGACGTCAGGTAAAAGTCAACGAGAAGCACAGGGATAGCTTCTGTCAACGAGATTTCATCTTCAGTGGCTACCCATGAACCACAGTAAAACTGAAGAATCGATGTTCAGGAGTTAAGTCATTCAGCACCCGAGTACTTATTATCTTTGAAATAAAGACCAACATTAAAGATAAGTAGAATAGAAAAATGCATGCGTCATGAACCTGTTGGTGGTTCCTGTCATATGTATATAATTATTGGTCTATCAGCTACTTCAATGACAGAAGCAATTCTGATTTGTGTTTTGTTTTGTTTCAAGAGTCCGGTTTTCTATGAGTATGTTGTTTAGGGAGGAAAGAGCGAGGTGGCAAGAAATTATATCAATATATAAATGGAAATGTTTTTTGTTAATGAGATAAGCACAAAGTACCACTGAGGAAGGTTGGCAAATGTTGAAAGTAAACAAGTTAACA
Organism: Rapana venosa; assembly: GCA_028751875.1. Taxonomy (NCBI): domain Eukaryota; kingdom Metazoa; phylum Mollusca; class Gastropoda; order Neogastropoda; family Muricidae; genus Rapana; species Rapana venosa. The sequence continues at coordinate 90,059,691 of CM054136.1, read as the reverse complement.
AATTCAATTCTTTTCAAAATCGGATAAAAACGTAAATTTCTGTGGACGTCTCTTGCTGCTGGTGGGAAAAATTAGCTTGAGTTTTTGTTTTTTGTTCGTTGTTGTTGTATTTTATCATATTTTTGTGTCTTGGAATGAATCTGATCAAATATTTGCTTGAGAAAATACTCAGTTTCTGACATGACTTCTGTTGACGTTTTTCAAAACTTTTTTTAAATACGTGGTGTCTTTTTTTTAAAAAATGATCCAGTCCCTGCTTGAGTTAAGAAAACTCTCGTCCTGACTTAGTTTTCAGTGAATTAAGGACTAGAAAGAACTCGTGTTTGTATCATGTTTTTAAAAAAAAAGTTTAATGAAAATTATTTGGTGGAGAAAGGAGTAATTTAGTCCCAAAATACTCCAGAAAAGGACAAATGACAATACTTGTGCTGCTTTCTTTTAAAGCATTTTACTCGTTGTTGTTGGGTTTGTTTTTAATTAAATTAAGTGAATCTGATTTGATGATTGGATACGAAATCTCTTTTCTTTATATGCATTGTGGGACTGGCAATATATTTTTTCCCAGTGATTCGAATCAGATGATTAAGAAAATATTATGATTATCTGCTCCTTGATCCTAGTATAGCTGCCAATGCATTTTTTTTAATGAAAACTTTTTTTCCACAGTAATTGACGCCATGGCAAATAGGCAAAATGTGTTCCATAACTTATGCAGTTCTTGAGCAGCAAAGTGGCAGAGATTTAATAGTAGTATCAGCTCTCCCCCCCTCACCCCCCCCCCCCCCCTCTTTAATAAAAAAAGTTTCATTTCACAAAGCATTAGGGGTTTTTTCACCATCGCGATGTTTGTGTGTGTGTGTGTTTGTGTGATGAACGCACGTGCGTTATGTGTATGTGTGTTGTAGCGTGAGTGTGCTGTGTGTGTGTGTGTGTGTGGTTTGTGCTGGTGAGGTGTGTGTGTGTGTGTGTGCTTAAAGGGGGTAGCTGTGGGGAGGAGACATTAGGTTGGAAGGGGAGGCACGGAGGAGAAAGTGTTTGGGGGTATGGATGTACACGTAGAGCGATGGGGATAGGGAAAAAGAGGGCTTGCTGAAGAATATTTGCTGCATGGTTTATTTGGGGCTCTTTTCTAATAATGAAATACATTCAAAACTGCCTTAGGCTTGAAAACGTTTGACAACAGCAAAACTGAAATTTTGCGAACACTGAAGTGCACTGCACAGCCTTAGCTGTTGATAGGACTGGTAATTCTGATTTAAAGCTCCAGACTATTGCGAACTACGTAGCATTGTGTCTATCGCTACATACCATTGTCTGTGTGCTATTGTGTCCACATGTATTCTAACATTCAGACGGACCAGCTGACAGACAACCCTATCCCGCTACTAACTCTTTAACTCTAACCCTAACCCTAACCTCAGCCCTAACCCTGGCCCCACATGTGGACACAAAAGGCAGGCATCAAGACAAACTGGTGCATGCTGACATCATGGCTATAATTATGTTTATCTTCGGGGTTTTTGAGATCCGTCTTTACAGATGCAGTCGACGCTGCCGAAATAATGATGGATAGAATTTTGTAGTGCTGGATCCTGTAAAGCACAGTCAAATCGAACCAGACAGGATACCGGATGTACACCCCTGCTGGAAAGTGATGGACGGAGGCGTGTTGTTCTGGCAGGACAGGAGGGATGCTGGAAGTTTCAGGAAAGGATGCTAGGAAAGGGATGGGGGAAAGAGGCTTATTTCTTAGAAAAAAAAGTGTATTTGAAAATAGCAGTAGAGGGTGCTGGTTTTAGAAAGCACGATTGAATAGTCATTGGGAGGAATACCTTTTCAAATAATACACGTTAAAAACAGAAGTATGGGACTCTGGTTTTACTATGTATGTTGCTGTTGTTGTTTTTGTTGTTGTTGTGGGGTTTTTTTGGGTGGATGCGTTTTAGGAAGTGTCTAAAAGAAGCTGGGGGCACTGGTTTCATAACGCATCATCAATCATTGGAGGGGGGGGGGGGGGGGGGGAATAGTGGGAGACGGGGAGAATTGCAGTTCAGAAAAGGGACGTAATCAAAAAGAGAAGGGGTGTGTGGTGCGCATGCTGTTTGTGTGTGTTGTGTGTGGTGTGTGTGTGTGTGTGTGTGTGTGTGTGTGCTGTGTGTGTGTCGTGCTGTGTGAGCTGTGTGTGGGTGGGTCTGTGTGTTGGCGCGTTGCGTTGCTGTGCTTGCTTGCTTCAGGCATATGTATGGAAGGTATATACATGTATTTGTCATCCCAGTGTTATACATGTGCACTAGGAGAAAGGTTGCATACCCCAGGTGTGTGCGTATGCGTGCTGCGTGCGTGCGTGCGTGCGTGCGTGCGTGGTGGTGCTGCGGCGTGTGGTGTGTGCTGCGCGTGCGTGTGTGTGTTGTGCGCGTATGTATGTGTTCTGTGTTAGTTCTGTTGCGTTTGTGTGGTGTTAAAAAATTAAGAATTTTGTTGTGCGCTGTGCTGCTAAATGTTTTGCAGCTGTCAGCAATTTAGCATTAAAAAAGCCTCGCCATGACTTTGAAAATCAGAAGTTGAATTTAAAAAATTCTGCGTAGCCTTCATTTGAACAATCATGCAATAGAAAAGGCAGAATAGCTCAGTGGTCAGAACACTAGCTCTCCGCAAGCTAAGATTAAGCGGTATTTGAGCATGGTTACATAGTACCTTGGCTTCAGTACAGTCCCCCAGTTCACCCTGCTGTAAATGGGTACCTGCCTTCTTTAGGGATAGGGAAGGTAAAGCAGCAAGGGAGAGGAGGTGGGCGCCGCCCTCAAACTGCTGGTCTCGAGAGAATATGAGGTCCCTTTAACACCTTGCTCCCCAACGACTGCAAAGATTATGAGAACATCTTTACCTTTTGTTTTTTTTAATTAGAAAAATCTTTGTTCCCGTTTTCCTTTGAGTGTGTATCATTGCAGGCATCTGGTATTGATGTGTCCTGTTACTTCACATTTCCTTCTCGCCTTTTGCTATGTCATAAGTCAGGGACATGGCCATTACCCAGGTCATAGCACCCCAGCCCATTGATAGACTGCTGCATCTGCATCTCTCCCTGCAGTCTGTGATGTCCATTGTCAGCATAAAACAATCTGCTCTATCACAGCTTTTTGTGTTTTTAAATCTGAAAAGAAAATGTGTCAAAAAGAAAATTGGAGGCTTCACAGTATAATTAAAACATAACAGAGGGAAACATGACGGGAACAAATAAAATGAGAAAAGATTAAAAGAAGAAATAAGTGGGGGAAATGCTGACGCAATAAAGACCTGGTTGTATTGGCAAGACTAAAGTGAATAATTTATCGATCAGTGCTTATAGCTGCACGATTTCTTTTGTATGCTTTTTTGCATTTGTTCAACCTGTGTACTCTGTTACGGCCATTTGTGCTTTTTCCTGCTAGTGTTGAATTTTACCTCAAATATGTGTACTCTAAAATACCAGTATCGCAAATGATGTAAAGTGCATTACAGATCACTGCGATAATACAGTGTGGTACATGTGGGTTTTTTCAGTCTGCCTTAATGCTTGTACTTTTGTGCTCTCATTAAACCTGGGTTGTGTAAAGCTAGAAAATGGTTTGGCATGTGTGAGTTTTATTAATAGTTGGTCGTAGACTGTTAACAAGCAGTTGTACAAAACACTTGGCTGTACTGGTGCTTGTTGTGTGCTTTGAATAACCTTGTTCAAGTTGAGGAAAACAGACATTGCAGAAAGAAAGGCTGGTGAACAGCAGTGTCGCATTTTAAGTTCTGCCTTTTTCATTTTGTCATGTCAGTCACATACTTGAGATTTTGTATTGAAACATTGGACAAGTTTTCTTGGGCTTAGCTACCGTAAGCTAACGTAAAAGCTGGTGTTTGTTTTATTTTTTTTTTCTTATGTACTCAATTTCAAGTTCTGAGCACACAGTGAAGTCGTGTATTGCTGATGCTCTTTTTTCTTCTTTGCACTGAAGATGATAGAATATGAGGATTGTCAACTGTTGTGTTAACCACCGTACCTATAGATCATTATTCCAATATAGCCTGACATTCCAAATTAGAAATGTATGTGTGTCATCTTAAATCTGTTGCATTCAAAGCTGAGTTTTATGCCATTATTTTGATATATCCTGTGTTTGCAGCGGTTTTCCAATTGATTTTACTCCCATGAAAGGGTGAAATTGAAACCTCGATCTGTAACATGTGAAGATGTTGGCTGTTTTTCTTTTAGGTGCAGGTATTATTAACTTCCTGGTTCTATTAGTACACTTTACTCTATAAAAAAAAAACCCCACCCAAAAGACAAAAGACTTTCCCCCTGATCTCAAACTTAAGCTTGTCTGGGATACCAGCTGAATATGTCTGAAGGTGTGGATAGACTTGTACAACTAACTCTATTGAATGACCTCCCCTATATCACATGTGATGACTCCATGAAGTCGGAATGTGGATAGCTTACCAGAGGGTGAAACAGTCGCATACGCAAAATCGCACCATTGGGAAAACTCGAGCGCTAGCCGAGGAACTAAAATGTGATTAAAAGCTTGCCCATCTGAGGATGAAGAAAAGGTTGCATGTTTACTTACAGGATCAACAAAAATATGTCGTGGAACCAGTATTGCTTCCATTTTTTCTGTATTTCACAACAGCCCTGTACAAATTGATAAAGTTGATACCTCCATTTTTTTTAATCAGGTGGTGAGCACACACCACTGACACTTACGACCCACTGACTGTCTTCCTGAGAAAAATACCGGCTTTGCGCAACGCCCTCTTAGTTAAAACTGACAGGCTGATGTTTTGCACTTACTCTTTCGGGTGCCTGTGTGTTCTGGCTGTAAAGAGAACATGGCTGGAATTAGGCTTTTTGTTTCTTTGTTTAAAAAGACATTGGGATGTACATGTTTGAGATATTTCATATGATGTAAAAAGTAAAAAGCGAACAAAAGTCAGTGGGTCGGTCATTGTGTCACTGCTGGTCAGAGCATTGGGAAAAGCCTACCTCCCCCTTCAGCCAAAAAAGAGAGGCTGGAGTTAGGGTTGGGTAGCCGGCTCGCAGCTGAAATAAAATATAAAGATAATAAAACTTTAGAAGTTCTAGACTTTAGAAATGATGGTCAATGCATGATGAAAAGTGATATCAAAAAAGGGCAGCAAAGGGGAAAAAATTAAAAACCTCACCAAGGACTTTGTTCAGAGTTCCCTTCATGACTGACTGTGGTGTTGTCTCATGTGTTGAGCATGTGCACAAGATTTCGGATGAATATACGTCTGTCGGTCTGTCTGTGTCTTTCTTTCTTTCTTTCTCTCTCTCTCTTATCAGAGAGAGAGAGAGAGAGAGAGAGAGAGAGAGAGAGAGAGAGAGAGGAGAGAGAGAGAGAAGAGAGAGTGGTGTGTGGTGAGGTAGTGTGTCCCCTGGCATAACGTTGCACTCGCCATCAGAGGGCCCAGGTTCCAGCCATCATGGAGACTGGTGCAGACACAAAATCTGACCGTTGGTGATCCTTGGAGGTGTAGTAGCCGAGGAACGAAAAAGAATAACAACAAAAAAGTTGGCGAGAGGGGTTTTTTCTGCCACTTTGTATTCATGAATAACTTTTCAAATCAGAGACCTGTTAAATCCATCCATTGTTATCAACACGGTTTCCCGCTCGTCCTTAGTTTGTCTGGCACTGTGTGTGTTCGGTCTTCGTCTGCTGACGCTCTGGCATTATCGTATCAGGAGTGGTTTAGGTGTCTGGGGTTGCCGCCAGTGGATTCCTTACGAATAAATCAGACTTCACAATTCAGACCTCTCTCTCTCTCTATTTGTCTGTCTGTCTCTGTCTCTGTCTGTCTGTCTCTGTCTCTGTCTCTCTGTCTGTGTCTCTTTGTCTGTCTGTGTCTGTCTGACTGTCTCTCTCTCTCTCTCTCTCTCTCTCTCTCTCTCTCTCTCTCTCTCTGTCTCTGTGTGTATTTGCGGTTTAATTAACGTTGAAGAGAAAGAACTCGAGAAATGGCTGACCTTAGGCTATGACTAGTTAGTTCCCCCTCGATTGAACGTGATTAACTGTTTGGTTTTTTTGTTGTCGTTGTTGTTTTTTTGGGGGGAGAGGAGGTTAGCAGATGGATGCTGGGTATTTTGTTTGTCTTCCCAGGGACCATACCGTAAACGACCACAGGGCACATCACTGTGACGTCAGTGGATCGGTGGTCTAGAGGTAACGCGCGTGCCTTAGAAAGCAGAAAGTCCGGGTCGGAAGTGTGCGGTGGTTCGAATCCCGTTTGGGCCCAAAACTTTTCCCCCATCCATTATACCTTGCGTGGTGATCTGGGTGGTAGTCTTTCGGATGAGACAATAAACCGAGGTTCCGTGTGTTACGCGTGATTATTTAGCGTACGTAAAAGAACCCACGGCAACAACAGATGTCCCTGGCAAAATTCTGTAGAAAAAAGCCACTGATAGGGAAACAAATATATTGCAGACAGGAAAAAGGGGACAAAATGGGTGGCGCCGCTCTTGTGGCGACGCGCTCTCCCCGGGGAGAGGAGCCCGAATTTCACGCAGAGAAATCTGCCGTGATTTAAAGTGGTATAAATGAAATGAAAATAGATAAATGAAACTGAAAGAACTGGGATAGCAAGGCGACAGCAAGGGCACAACTCCACTGTTAACACTCTCTCTCTCTCTCTCTCTCTCTCTCTCCTCTCTCTCTCTCTCTCTCTCTCTCTCTCTCTCTCTCTTCTTTCTTTCTTTCTTTCCCTTGCAGCAAGGAAGCAATCCATGATATGACTCCGCCTTCCACAATGGGACGCTCAACACTCCCCAAACAACTCTGCTTCCTCCTGGGGGAGAAATTCTGGCGGGGGCATGCAGCGTTATTGAAAACGGCGCAATAATAAAACGTTCACAAAGAAATCCTTGTCACGGCTTTCAAAACACTATGGTCGGTTTTGCTTGTGTGACATGTACTAGCGCATAATTATTATCCATCAAGCGTGAAGAGAAGAGACAAATGCTACAATGAGCATGGATTATGGTTAATATATAGATTATATTCCGTACTGTAGAGCAGGGTACCGCAACAAGCAAACAATGAAACAAACAGCAACTGAAGACTACCAGAAGTAGCCGTTTTCCCTCCCCCCACCTCTTTCTTCTTTCGTGTGTGTGTTTTTTAATACTCCTATTGCCCCCAGCATAAGCAACTGCACTGCATGTATGAATGTATACAGAAGAAATTGAGAACACACACACAGACACAGACACACAGACACACACACACACTCACTCGCTCACTCACTCACACAGCTATGCATGCACAAACACATGCACGTAATAGCATAAAATGGCCTGTACCGTACTTTTAGGTTAGAAATGAATAGAACTGCTGCTTTTGGTGTTCCGGTTTTGGTTGGATGGTTGGTTGGTTGGATGGTTGGATGGTTGGTTGGTTGGTTGGTTGGTTAGTAGTTTGTTTGGCTAGTTGGTCAGTTGGTTGGTTGGTTGGCTGGTTGGCTGGTTGGTTGTTGGTTGATTGGTTGGCTGATTAGTTGATTTGTTGATTAGTTGGTTTGTTGGCTGGTTGGTTGGTTGGTTGGCTTGTTGGTTGGTTGGTTGGTTGGCTTGTTGCTTGGCTGGTTTTGGTTGGTTGGTTTGGTAGTTGGCTGGTTGGCTGGTTGGCTTTTTGGTAGATTGGGTGGGCTTTTTTGTTAGGGCTGCATTTTGGGTTAGTTTTGATTGTTTTTGCCTTTTGTTGTTTTTCTTTTTTGGTGTGAATGTATTTTTCTTTAAGCCTTGTTTTGGGAGGGTGGGGTGTTCTGTCTGTTTTGAGGGACAAAAGGTGACTGCACCCAGGGAGGACGTGTGGAGCTGATGGTCCGTGTGCCGCCGCTTTTGCTGCCAGCCTCTGCCTCCACAATGGCACCCCGGCCATGTCCCAACACCTGCAAAACAGAGACAAAACAACTGTAGACAAAACCACCGCAAAATAGCGACAAAACAACTGTAGACAAAACCATCGCAAAATAGAGACAAAACAACTGTAGACAAAACAACTGTAGACAAAACCACCACAAAATAGAGACAAAACAACTGTAGACAAAACAACTGTAGACAAAACCACCACAAAATAGAGACAAAACAACTGTAGACAAAACAACTGTAAACAAAACCACCGCAAAATAGCGACAAAACAACTGTAGACAAAACCACCGCAAAATAGCGACAAAACAACTGTAGACAAAACCACCGCAAAATAGAGACAAAACAACTGCAAAATAGAGAGAAAAAAACAACTGTAGACAAAACCACCGCAAAATAGAGACAAAACTATAGACAAAACCACCGCAACTAGAGACAAAACAACTGTAGACAAAACCACCGCAAAATAGAGACAAAACAACTGCAAAATAGAGACAGAACAACTGTAGACAAAACAACTGAAAAATATAGACAGAACAACTGCAAAATATAAACAGAACAACCACAAAATATAAACAGAACAACTGTAGAAAAAAACAACTGCAAAATATAGACAGAACAACTGCAAATATAGACAAAACCACTGCAGAAAAAACAACTGCAAAATAGAGACAAAAACAACTGCAAAATATAGACAGAACAACTTCAAAATATAGACAGAACAACTGTAGAAAAAAACAACTGCAAAATATAGACAGAACAACTGTAGAAAGAAACAAACGCAAATTATAGAAAGAACAACTGCAAAATATAGACAACTGCAAATCATAGAACAACTGCAAAATTATAGACAGAACAACTGCAAAATATAGACAGAACAACCACAAAATATAGACAGAACAACTTCAAAATATAAACAAAACCACTGCAGAAAAAACAACTGCAAAATATAGACAGAACAACTGTAGAAAAGAACAACTGCAAAATATAGACAGAACAACTGCAAAATATAGACAAAACAACTGCAAATCATAGACAGAACAACTGCAAAATATAGACAGAACAACTGCAAAATATAGACAAAACAACTGCAAATCATAGACAGAACAACTGCAAAATATAGACAGAACAACTGCAAAATATAGACAGAACAACTGCAAAATATAGACAGAACAACTGTAGAAAAGAACAACTGCAAAATATAGACAGAACAACTGCAAAATACAGACAAAACAACTGCAAATCATAGACAGAACAAATGCAAAATATAGACAGAACAACTGCAAAATATAGACAAAACAACTGCAAATCATAGACAGAACAACTGCAAAATATAGACAGAACAACTGCAAAATATAGACAGAACAACTGCAAAATATAGACAGAACAACTGCAAATTATAGACAAAACAACTGCAAAATAGAGACAGAACAACTGCGAAATATAGACAGAACAACCGCAGGCAATAATGTATGGAAATGAAGGAGCATGAATTCCTTCTCCAATGTATTGTATATAACAATAACAATGATAAAAATGCCAATGCCTTATTTTCTGTAGGTTATAAAATGTTGCGAGGTAAATCAACCAGGGGATGAGTGTCATTGTGTGTTTGAAAATGGGATATTTTCTTTTAGTCTGTCAAGTCTTCCTGAGTTGATGTTCTCCGATGGACTTTTTGTTATGAATATTCATGAGGTGATCAAACTTGTTTTGTTTAAATTGCCTTTAAAACACACACACACACAGACACACAGACACACACACACACACACACACACACACACACACACACACACAGACACGCGCGCGCGCGCGCACACACACACACACACACACACACACACACACACACACACACTTGTTTCCTCCCTACATCCTTCCCTCATAAACCTCCAGAAGAGTTCTGAGAAGAAGAAGAAAAACCAAGCTGTGCCTTGAGACACATTTGTTTACGTGGACAACGGAGTTGAGTGGGGGGCGGGAGGGGGGAGAGTGTTGCATAGATTGGAAGGTAATGAATTCCACATGTTTTGCTACAGAGAAACTAAGACCTGATTATCGACTGTTTTCAGCTTACGTCTGGGGGAGCTTTAACGGCTTTACAGTGAAAGAACAAGGAAGCTGAGATGGCTTCACGCCTCGTTATGCTGTTCAAAGCTGCCCTGGTAATTTGGCGATTACAAATTCATCCTCCCCCTGTCCCTCCCCAACCCCTCCCCCCCCCCCCCCCCCCCCCCCCCCCACACACACACCCCCTGTTGTCCGGAAAGATGGACAGAGGAAAAGTTCAAGAGCGGAAGACCGCAGAACAGGGTGCAAAGACACAGAGGAGCAGAAGACAGACGTTAAAAACAGACAATGAAGACAGACACTGAAGACAGACACTGAAGACAGACATTGAAGACATTGAAGACAGACATTGAAGACAGACATCGAAGACAGACACTGAAGACAGACACTGAAGACATTGGAGACAGACATTGAAGACATTGAAGACAGACACTGAAGACAGACATTGAAGACAGACATTGAAGACAGACATTGAAGACAGACATTGAAGACAGACACTGAAGACATTGAAGACAGACATTGAAGACAGACACTGAAGACACACATTGAAGACAGACACTGAAGACATTGGAGACAGACATTGAAGACAGACATCGAAGACAGACACTGAAGACAGACACTGAAGACATTGAAGACAGACACTGAAGACATTGAAGACAGACATTGAAGACAGACATTGAAGACAGACATCGAAGACAGACACTGAAGACATCGAAGACAGACACTGAAGACATTGAAGACAGACACTGAAGGCAGACATTGAAGACAGACATCGAAGACAGACACTGAAGACAGACACTGAAGACAAACACTGAAGACAGACATCGAAGACAGACACTGAAGACAGACACTGAAGACAAACACTGAAGACAGACATTGAAGACAAACACTGAAGACAGACATTGAAGACATTGAAGACAGACACTGAAGACATTGAAGACAGACACTGAAGACATTGAAGACAGACACTGAAGACATTGAAGACAGACACTGAAGACATTGAAGACAGACACTGAAGACATTGGAGACAGACATTGAAGACAGACACTGAAGACATTCAAGACAGACATTGAAGACAGACACTGAAGACAGACACTGAAGACAGACACTGAAGACAGACACTGAAGACAGACACTGAAGACAGACATTGAAGACAGGCATTGAAGACAGACACTGAAGACAGACACTGAAGACATTGAAGACAGACATTGAAGACATTGAAGACAGACATAAAAGACAGACATTGAAGACATTGAAGACAGACATTAAAGACAGACAATGAAGACAGACACTGAAGACAGACAATGAAGACAGACACTGAAGACATCCACTGAAGACAAACATTGAAAACAGACATTGAAGACAGACATCGAAGACAGACACTGAAGACAGACACTGAAGACATTGGAGACAGACATTGAAGACATTGAAGACAGACACTGAAGACAGACATTGAAGACAGACATTGAAGACAAACATTGAAGACAGACACTGAAGACAGACACTGAAGACAGACACTGAAGACAGACATTGAAGACATTGAAGACAGACATTGAAGACAGACACTGAAGACAGACACTGAAGACAGACATTGAAGACAGACACTGAAGACAGACACTGAAGACATTGGAGACAGACATTGAAGACAGACACTGAAGACAGACATTGAAGACACTAAAGACAGACATTGAAGACAGACATTGGAGACAGACATTGAAGACACTGAAGACAGACATCGAAGACAGACATTGAAGACAGACACTGAAGACAGACATTGAAGACATTGAAGACAGACACTGAAGACAGACATTGAAGACAGACACTGAAGACATTGGAGACAGACATTGAAGACATTGAAGACAGACACTGAAGACAGACATTGAAGACAAACATTGAAGACAAACATTGAAGACAGACACTGAAGACAGACACTGAAGACAGACATTGAAGACAGACATTGAAGACAGACATTGAAGACAGACACTGAAGACAGACACTGAAGACATTGGAGACAGACATTGAAGACACACACTGAAGACAGACATTGAAGACACTGAAGACAGACATTGAAGACAAACATTGAAGACAAACATTGAAGACAGACACTGAAGACAGACACTGAAGACAGACACTGAAGACAGACACTGAAGACAGACATTGAAGACACTGAAGACAGACATCGAAGACAGACACTGAAGACATTGGAGACAGACATTGAAGACACTGAAGACAGACATCGAAGACATTGAAGACAGACACTGAAGACATTGAAGACAGACACTGAAGACAGACACTGAAGACAGACACTGAAGACATCGAAGACAGACACTGAAGACATTGAAGACAGACACTGAAGACAGACACTGAAGACATTGAAGACAGACACTGAAGACATTGAAGACAGACACTGAAGACATTGAAGACAGACACTGAAGACAGACACTGAAGACAGACATTGAAGACAGACACTGAAGACAGACACTGAAGACATTGAAGACAGACACTGAAGACATTGAAGACAGACACTGAAGACATTGAAGACAGACACTGAAGACACTGAAGACAGACATTGAAGACATCCACTGAAGACAGACACTGAAGACAGACATTGAAGACATACATTGAAGACAGACATTGAAGACAGACACTGAAGACAGACATTGAAGACAGACACTGAAGACACTGAAGACAGACATTGAAGACAGACATTGAAGACAGACACTGAAGACAGACATTGGAGACAAACACTGAAGACAGACATTGAAGACAGACACTGAAGACACTGAAGACAGACATTGAAGACAGACACTGAAGACAGACACTGAAGACAGACATTGGAGACAGACACTGAAGACAGGCATTGGAGACAGACACTGAAGACAGACACTGAAGACAGACACTGAAGACAGACACTGAAGACAGACACTGAAGACAGACATTGAAGACAGACACTGAAGACAGACATTGAAGACAGACACTGAAGACATTGAAGACATTGAAGACAGACATTGAAGACAGACATTGAAGACAGATACTGAAGACAGATACTGAAGACATTGAAGACAGACACTGAAGACAGACACTGAAGACAGACACTGAAGACACTGAAGACATTGAAGACATTGAAGACAGACATTGAAGACAGACATTGAAGACAGATACTGAAGACAGATACTGAAGACATTGAAGACAGACACTGAAGACAGACACTGAAGAGAGACACTGAAGACACTGAAGACAGACATTGAAGACAGACATTGAAGACAGACACTGAAGACATTGAAGACAGACATTGAAGACAGACACTGAAGACAGACACTGAAGACATTGAAGACAGACACTGAAGACAGACAGAGGGAACAAGGGAAGGGAAGACAGGGAAGAGAACAGACTGACGGTGTTACCAAACCTGATCAGGAGGTTCCTCGTCCACAGTTGGCTGGGATGGTTGGATGGTTTGGTTTGGGTGGTTGGTTGACTGGTTGGTTGGTTGGTTGACTGGTGCGCGCGCGCGCGCGCGCGTGTGTATGTGTGTGTGCGCGCGTTTCTCTGAGTGTGTGTGTGTGTGTGTGTGTGTGTGTGTGTGTGTGTGTGTGTGTGTGTGTGTGTGTGTGTGTGTGTGTGTGTGTGTGTGTGTTTCTCTGTGTGTGTGTGTTTCTCTGTGTGTGTTTCTGTGTGTGTGTGTTTCTCTGAGTGTGTGTGTGTGTTTCACGCATGAGCACACGGGCGTGTGTATGTATGTATGTATGACTATTGCTCGCCAAATAATAAGATAACCCCATCTAAAGATAATAATAATAATGGCAGCACATTGCCAAGTGTAATCAGATAATTATCATATTTCAAACATGGCCGGGCGTAATCAGATAAGTGTCACATTTCAAAGGACTGCCCAACATGGCACGCCACGCGCAAGAGGGGCGACAACTCAGCTGTGTGTGAAACAAGCCATGCAGAGTGCCCTGCCCGCGTGGTGGCTTTGGCCTGTGATCATTCTGCCTGCCTTTCACCTTCCCCTCCCCTCCCCCCCCCCATCCCCCTCCACTCCCTTTCACTTGCTCCTCACCCTACTCTACCACGCCAACTCTCATCCCCCTCCCCCCCCCCCCCACCCCCCTTACTCTCCTTACCCCCCTCCCCTCCCACACCTCCAGCTGTGGTTCCCGGTGTGGTGCTGTAAATGGTCATCAGTGGCTGTTCTTGCCGCTGTCAGCGTCTGATAGCACCGCTTCTGCAGTCAGTCAGTCAGTCAGTCAGTCAGGCAGCTGTGTGTCCTCTGCACTCAGTGTCTGTTGAGAAAGTTCCGTGTGATTAGCAAGGTCTTTGTGATTTTGCTTTCTCTGTTGTCGTTTTTTTTTTAGAGATACTTTCTGGTTACAGGATTATTATCTGGTTTCATTGTTCTAAAACAGTTCTCTGATTTGTGAAACATGGTATTCTAGTGTCTCTGAGTTCTAAAACAGTTCTCTGACGTGTGAAAGCCGGTACCTAGTTTCTATGTGTTGTAAAACAGTTCTCTGACATGTGAAACCTGGTATTCTAGTTTCTCTGTGTTGTTCTGTAACCAGTTACGGGGTGGGGTCTCTGTGAAACAAGGCCATGGTGTCTAGTTGACTGGAGAGGAGAGAGAGAGAGAGGAGACAGGTCCGGCATCTGAAGGTAGGGTACGGTGACACTTGTTGTCTTCTGGACTGTCTGTTTGGGTGTTCCTTGCTGTGCGTTTCAAAGCCTTTGTTAGAGTGTTGCCTGGCTGGTTGGTTGAATGGCGGTTCTTTCGTTGATGATTGGTTGATTTTGTTGTTGGTGACTGGCTGGTTGATAAATTGATTGACTAGTTGGTTGGCTGGTTGGTTGGTTGGCTGGTTGGTTGGTTTGTTGATTGGATGGCTGGTTGATTGATTGGATGGCTGGTTGATTGATTGGTAGGCTAGTTGATTGGTTGTCGTTCGTTGGTTGGTTTGTTGGCTGGATGGTTGATTTGTTTGTTTGTTTGTGTTGTTGATTGGTTGATTGGCTGGTTGATTAATTGTTTGGCCGGTTGGTTGGTTGGCTAGTTGGTTGGTTGGCTGTTTGGTTGGTTGGTCGGTTGTTGTTTGGTCAGTTGGCTGCTTACCTTGATAGATTGGTTGATTGCCATTTTACCAATTGAGATGAACATCTTCTGCCGATGTGTCCTGGTGTTCTAATAATGGAACAGTGCCACACACTGACCAGTTTGTGAAGTACTTCTTCCTCTGCCAGCCATTAATTATCAAATACTGTTTCTAGTCCTCTTCTCATTAGTTCAATGTCTGCTCACTACAAGGTGACTTAGACAATTGGACATTCACGTTAAGAATGTACAGAAAAAGGTTGAATGGCGGAGAGTGAAAGGTGAAGATGTATAGATGTTGAAAGTCTAGAAGATTACATTTACAGTCACTCTCCTAAAGGGACTGCAATCTTTCTGCAACGATATAGGACATGCACTCGGAATTATCAAAAACTTAAACATTCCATACACTGAGACCTTGTGCTTTTATTGGAGCACTGAGCACAGCAATCACAATCAGACAATTTATATGATGGACGATTCATAGCAAACCAAACATCAAAACTAAACGTTCGTTAAATCAGGAATGACATGCACATCAACTCGTATAAAAACAACATCAACATATAATCAGCAGTGGTATTTTCATGATAAGAAATGAAGTGTTGTTTATTCGAAAACTTATGCATTTGGATCAGCCGTCTCTGGGCGGACAAAGAGGAAGGGAAGAGGTTTGCCTTGAGTGTCTGTACTTCACAGCGCTGGTGACTGGTCACCTGTCCACATGGGGGACACTGGCCCTGGTGACTGGTGACCCTGTCCACATGGGGGACACTGGCCCTGGTGACTGGTCACCCTGTCCACATGGGGGACACTGGCCCTGGTGACTGGTGACTGACTGTCGGTAGGGGTGTTGCAGACCGCCCTCCACTGGCTGGTCAGATGCAGATGTTGCAACAACGGATCTCTCGGCGATCTGTCAACGCTTTTCCTGTGCCAGTTTATTTTGTCATGACTTTCACCTAGTGTCAGTTATTTTTTCCATGACTTTCACTGAATTATTTTGTCATACTTTCACCTAGTAAGTTATTTTGTCATCACTTTCACCCGTTGTCAATTTATTTTGTCATAATTTAACCTGTTATCAGTTAATTTTGTCATGCTTTTCATCTGTAATCAGTTCATTTTGTTATAACTTTCAGCTGTTATCAGTTCGTTTTGTCATTATTTTCACCTATCGTTTATTTTGTCATGACTGTCACCTGTTAGTTTATTTTTCCTGACATTCATTTATCATCTGTTTATTTTGTCGTAACTTTCACTTATCATCTGCTTATTTTATTATAACTTTCACTTATCATCTGTTTATTTTGTCATAACTCTCTATATCATCTGTCTATTTTGTCATAACGCTCTATATCATCTGTCTATTTTGTCATAACTTTCTGTATCATCTGTCTATTTTGTCATAACATCTGTATCACTGTTATTTTGTCATAACTTTCTGTACCATCTGTCATTTTGTCATAACACTCTGTACACTGTCTATTTTGTCAAACTCTCTGTATCATCTGTCTATTTTGTCATAACACTCTGTATCATCTGTCTATTTT
>CM054136.1:90030561-90038061 GCA_028751875.1 Rapana venosa | reverse complement strand
GGACCGAGATGGATGGAGGAGGCTTACCACGGCATCGACTTTCGTGTCTCCTCCACGACCGCCAAGGTCACGGGACTGATGATGATGATGAACTGTATCATATTTTTTGCAAGGTTCTAAAACTTGAAGATTGAAGTTTGTTATATCTCTCTCTCTCTCTCTCTCTCTCTCTCTCTCTCTCTCTCTCTCTCTCTCTATATATATATATATATAATATATATATATATATATATATATATTATAAAAATCTGGTTCTGCAGACTCTCTCTCTCTGTCTGTCTTTTTGTCTGTCTCTGACTCTCCCTCTGTCTTTGTTGTCTGTATCTCTCTCTCTCTTCTCTCTCTCTCTCTCTCTCTCTCTCTCTCTCTCTCTCTCGTCGTCCTCCTCCTCCCCTTCCTCCTCTCCTCCCATCCCCCGTCTTCCACTTCTCGTCCTGTTTTTCTCACTTGCGATGTTGTGTTTGTTTTTATCGTCTCTGATTAGTTTGGAATATTTGGATCCCAATGTCTTAGTCAGCACGTTCTTCATATCTAATTGTGTCGACCGGATTTCATTAAAAAATTATTCATAGCTTTGCTGTCATATCAGATATTTCATTCATTTGTCTGTGTGTTTGCTTGGTTGCCTCCTTTTTGTTGAAATGTCATTTCAATTACAGTGATGTCGACAATTGTCGATATTCCAATTTCCATTTAAGATTCGTTCTGCGTAAACTGTCACATTTTCCAGACACTGTCGTCAGAGCGATCGTTGGTTCAAACATTTCCACTAGAGTGAGGAGCACGACTGAAGCTCTCAGCTTGTGGCTGCTCAAGGTGTTGTACTGTACTCCGTTATCCTCCAAATAAAACAATAAATAAATAAATAAATACTAAACTAACATGATTTTGGTTCATGATTTTCGAATTACATATTATGAAAACACATGTCTTCATGTTTCTTTTGAGCCAGCCTCATCCAGTGACCAGCTAGCAGAAGGGGGACTGGCCAGTGGCCTCTCAGGCAATGACTGTGGTCCATGGGAAATGATGTCTGATGTAGTGACTGTGTGCCATGGGAAATGATGTCTGATGTAGTGACTGTGTGCCATGGGAAATGATGTCTGATGTAGTGACTTTGTGCCATGGGTAATGGCCTCTGATGTAGTGACTGTGTGCCATGAGAAATGACCTCTGATGTAGTGACTGTGTGCCATGGGAAATGATGTCTGATGTAGTGACTGTGGTCCATGGGTAATGGCCTCTGATGTAGTGACTGTGGTCCATGGGAAATGATGACTGATGTAGTGACTGTGTGCCATGGGAAATGATGACTGATGTAGTGACTGTGGTCCATGGGAAATGATGTCTGATGTAGTGACTGTGTGCCATGGGAAATAATGACTGATGTAGTGACTGTGGTCCATGGGAAATGGCCTCTGATGTAGTGACTGTGGTCCATGGGAAATGATGACTGATGTAGTGACTGTGGTCCATGGGAAATGGCCTCTGATGTAGTGACTGTGTGCCATGGGAAATGATGACTGATGTAGTGACTGTGGTCAATGGGAAATGATGTCTGATGTAGTGACTGTGGTCAATGGGAAATGGCCTCTGATGCAGTGACTGTGGTCCAAGGGAAATGATCTCTGATGCAGTGACTGTGTGCTGTGACCCCTCACCGCCCAGTGACTCACCAGAATCGCAAAAGAAGGACAGAGAGGTGGGACTGATTAAAAACCAAAACGACATGCTGGAAGGAAGACGTGGGAGGGGCTCTCAGCGTGATGAAAGAGTAGCAGAATGCAGGGGGAGTGTCGGAATATGCAAATGAGAGCTGCCAATCACAGAAAGGAGACAATGATATGGCATCCCCTTCATTTATCGTTCCTGGGTTGAAGTATTTGATTTCTGCCTGTCAATCATTTACCCATCATGACCGTTATCTTAGTCCGACTTCCGGTATGAGAACCCCAGTGTGTGTGTCGGTTTTTTTTGTGGTGTTTGTGGAGATGTGGGGTGTGGGGGTGGGGGGTTATCTCTCCATTAGAGATCCCAGGTTCACCAGTGGTGGGATTTTATATCATCATGCCACCGTTTTCCCGCCATCAAGGCAGCTGTATTACGACTTCGGGGTTGGTGTCTAAACACAACACTGGTGTGTATGCCGGGGTCGGGTGGACGGGGAGGGGGGTCTTTAAAAAAATTATCATCCGGTCCTTCTGTCACGCATTGACCTCCTCTTCCAAAAAGTGGAACGGGTTTTAACGCGTGCGCAAGATATTCTGCGTGGGTTGGCACACGGGTCCTCAGTTTATATTTTCATTTCGGGGGAGAGGAGTGGGTGCTGATGTTAAGTTAAGGGGGGGGGGGGGGTGTCCCCTAGAACGGGTGTCTTAGAGGTGTCTCGAATCCATGCTGATAGATAGCGAGCTTAGAACTCTAACCACTAGGCTATCCCGCCCCCCAGAAAGGGTCTCTCAAATCACATGTACTGTCTTGTTTACACATGCTGAGACAAATTGGAAGAAAACGCTGTAGCGAGAATAAGTGAATGAGCACAGCTATAGACATGGCCAAACGCGCATCAGCGTGATAAATCAGGACATTGTGACAGAGGTGTGTCATCACTGATCCATTGAGGGCTGTGCCAACAGTGTGAGAAAACAGCGGCATGAAAGTCAGTGATGCCTGTCACAAAAATCAATGTGTTTTTTTTCCATTTCATTTTCGATTTCATACCACTTTAAGTCACGGCAGATTTCTCTGCGTGAAATTCGGGCTGCTCTCCCCGGGGAGCTGAGAGCGCGTCGCCACAAGAGCAGCGCCACCGTTTTTTCTTTTCCTGTCTGCAACTGTACTTTGTTTCCCTATCAGAGTGACTTTTTTCTACCTGGCAAACTCTCTTGTTGCCGTGGGTTCTTTTACGCGCGCTTAATAAGTTTATGTAATACACGGGATCTCGGTTTATCGTCTCATCCGAAAGACTAGCACCCAGACCACCACTCATGGTCTAACGGATGAGGGGAAAGTTTTTTGGCCCAACGGAGATTAAACCACCGCACACTTCCGAACTGGACTTTTCGCTTTCTAGGGAGATGCGTTACCTCTAGACCACTAGTCCAGTTTCATAATTATGATGTAGTCCATTCTAGGGTGTGGCAACCATGTCACAAAGATCATTGTGTTGTGTTCCTGTTGTTGTTGTTTTTAATATGTGGGTTTTACGTGTTCCCTTTCCCACTGTCTCAGTGCCAATGGCGAACAGTTCAACCTTGAAAGATCATTTGAGTCACTTCTTACGAAAGATCATTTGTGTCACTTCTTACGAAAGATCATTTGTGTCACTTCTTACGAAAGATCATTTACGAAAGATCATTTGTGTCACTTCTTACGAAAGATCATTTGTGTCACTTCTTACGAAAGATCATTTGTGTCACTTCTTACGAAAGATCATTTCGGTCACTTCTTACGAAAGATCATTTCGGTCACTTCTTACGAAAGATCATTTGTGTCACTTCTTACGAAAGATCATTTCGGTCACTTCTTACGAAAGATCATTTGTGTCACTTCTTACGAAAGATCATTTGTGTCACTTCTTACGAAAGATCATTTGTGTCACTTCTTACGAAAGATCATTTGTGTCACTTCTTACGAAAGATCATTTATGTCACTTCTTACGAAAGATCATTTGTGTCACTTCTTACGAAAGATCATTTGTGTCACTTCTTACGAAAGATCATTTATGTCACTTCTTACGAAAGATCAATTGTGTCACTTCTTACGAAAGATCAATTGTGTCACTTCTTACGAAAGATCATTTGTGTCACTTCTTACGAAAGATCATTTGTGTCACTTCTTACGAAAGATCATTTGTGTCACTTCTTCTTCGTCGTCGTCACTGAACGCTCAAACAGCAACTACTGTTGTCTGTCATAGGAGCAAAAATGCGTCGCGCTGCCGTTAAGCGCCTGACAAGTCAGGCCCAGCGCATCCGACTTCGGCGTGGGAGAGAATTGTTCTCTTTGAAATCTTGCAAGGGAAAAAAGACAGGAGAATGGACCAAGAGGGCAGAAAGTAGACAAGAAGTAGGTGACAGGGGGAAAAAAGGAACAAGACAGAAACAAAAGAGAGGGATAGAAAAGAGGGAATTGCTCTCACAGAATTTCCAGAAGGTGGGGATGGTATTGATACTGCCAGGTCACTGATATCTCCACGGTACGGGGACTGCGTGTTGCCAGTCTAAAGCCTCTTCCCCTGTGAAGGTGGGATGTCCGGCATGTGTGGGAACATGCATGCCCCTCACAGCTGCTGTGTGTGTGGTCAGGTACAGACACTGTGTCTGTTCACTGTTCACAGCACAGGAAAGGAAGGCTGGAGGTGGGGGTGGTGTTGGGGCGGGGGGAGGAGGGGGGCGGACAAACGGAACAGAATGACAGGCTCAGTGTTTTTTAGATTTTTATGCAGTCTGCTTCTTATAACCACCACCACCACCACCCCCTCCAGCACATCCGCATGTACACCCACACACATGCACGCCTCTCTCTGTCTCCCTATCTCTGTCTCTCTCTCGCCTCTCTGTCTCTGTTCTGTGTGTGTGTGTGTGTGTGTGTGTGTGTGTGTGTGTGTGTGTGTGTGTGTGTGTGTGTGTGTGTGTGTTGTGTGTGTGTGTGTCTCTCTCTCTCTCTCTCTCTCTCTCTCTCTCTCTCTCTGTTTCTGTCTGTCTGTCTGTCTATGTTCTCTCTTTGTATATCTCTATCTCTGTATTTCTCTATCTCTGTCTCTCTCTATCTCTGTCTGTCTCTATCTGTGTCTCTCTCTTTATCTCTGTTCTCTCTATCTATGTCTGTCTGTCTGTCTCTGTCTCTCTCTGTCTCCCATCTCTGCCTGTCTCTGTCTCTCTCTATCTGTCTCTGTCTCTCTCTATCTGTCTCTGTCTCTCTCTGTCTGCCTCTGTCTCTCTCTGTCTCTTTTTCTGTCTCTGTCTATGCCCCTCTCTCTTTCTCTGTCTCTCTGTCTCTGTTTCTCTCGCTCTCTCTTCCGGTTCCTGTTTCCTGGCCTGAAGACAGTGTGTCAAGTTCAGATAACGACAGCAACATCCCCACACTAAAAACAAAAAGAAACAAACAAACACAGAAACAGAGAAACAAACAACCCCCCAAAGAAACAAACAAAGAAGTAATATGTCTTTCCATTCATGAATATAGAAAACAGATGTAGGAGTCAATACACGAAGGAATGAAGAATCATGTGGGAAATGAAAGAAGCCAAAAATCAAAGAAGGAAAGAAATAAAGGAATAGACAGGCGTATTTCTTTCCTGAGTGTCCAAAAACAGCAGATGTAGGAATCAATAAAGAACGGAATGAAGAGTGGTACAGGGAAAACCACAGAGAAAACACGGGGATCAACCCATGAAGGAATAAACGCAGAACGAGCAAACGAGAATGGAACGAACAAACAAACAAACAAACAAACGAATGAACGAATGAACAAATGGATGGATGGATGGATGGATGGATGGATGGATGGATGGATGGATGGATGGATGGATGGATGGATGGATGGATGGATGAGTTAGGTGATTAATTGGCTGGTTGGTTGTTTGGTTGGATGGCTTGCTGGCTGGTTGGTTAGTTAGTTGGCTGGTTGTCTAGATGTTTGTATGGCTGGCTAGTTGGCTGGTCGGTTCTAAGAAAAAGCAATGTTATGCAAACCATCATGACACAGGCGACTCAGTCAGCCTGACCTTTAGGTACAAAGTTTGTTACGGTAGAGCAAGCTACAAGATTCAAGATTCTATTTCAAGACAACCCACAACCCCCATAGGGGTATACAGTGACTGGGCTCTGCACACCCATCTTCCCTCTCTGACCTCTGGCCCCTTGTTCCACCCTTTCAACACGCCACGTGTAGGAAAGGGGCAGCAGGGGCCGCAGGCTGCACTCTAGAGCATGTGACCCCTAGGGAATCAGGGAGCAGTCATGTGCTCACAGCAGCCTTCCCTCGTCATTCTCTTGGCCTGAATTGCTTTGAGGGGAGTTCGGTGGAGAGGGGGGGTCAAGAAGTATATAGGTCAGGTGGGTGGGGAGGGGGGTTAGGGAGAGGGGGTGGAGGAAATAACGGGAATTGGGTTAGGGATGGATTCAAATTATTGCATGTCCGACAGTATGGTTTATTATGTAAAAGAGAGACGGACAGACAGAGAGACAGAGGGAGGGAGGGAGGGGTACTCTGAACTCTGAACTAATTTAATGGTGCATTGGCCTTAGGCCACAATACACCAGGCGAGGCGGGTGGGAAGGGGTGGGGGTTGAGGATAATGAAATATGAAACCACGGGATGAGAGAGAGAGACAGAGACAGAGAGACAGAGACACAGAGAGACAGAGACAGAGAGTTTTCTTTCTTTTGCTCGTTTCCCTGATTTTTATTTGCTATTTTGCTTGCGTGGTGTGGGGGGGTGGTGGTGGTGGTGGGTGGTGTGTGTGTGGTGTGTGTGTGTGTACTCGCGTGCGTGCGTACGTGTTTTGTGTGTGTGCGTGGGTGCGTGCGTGTGTGTGTGTATGTGCGTGTGTGTGTGTGTGTGTGTGTGTGTGTGTGTGTGTGTGTATGTGCGTGCGTGCGTGTGTGTGTGTGCGAGTTTTGTGTGTGTGGGCGCGTGCGTCCGTGCGTACATGTAGGTGTATGTGCGTGCGTGCATGCGTGCGCGCGCGTGTGTGTGTGTGTGTTCGATTCAAATACAAAACGGCATCCCCGAGGGTTTGGCGTGTGGTGGGATCTGTGTCCAAAGCTGTCTTTCTGCACGATGATGTGCAGTGCACAAGAGGCCAAGAGCAGTGTAGGGGGGTCCTTCACCTTTTGCCAGTTCTTCCGCTACAGCTCCGAGGTTTACCAATGGTCAGATTTTGCTTATTCGACCGTTTCTGCCCACCATGAAGGTAGCAGAATTCCAACTTCAGGATATTATTCTGGGTATGTTTTTATTTCCGTAACCCACCAAATGCTGACATGAACTACGGGATCTTTAACGCGCATATTTTAATCTTCTACATATGTATATGCTCGAAAGGCACTGGTAGGTCTGCACTTGAAGTTGACTTGGGAGATCGTTAAAAAAAAATCCTGAATTCACTAGACGCCGCCGGGATTCGAACCCACGACTTCAATGATCCATGGGATTGAAGTGGAACGGTCTTAACCACTCGGCTATAGCGCCCATCTCTCGCCTGTGACGCGTGTCTCTGCTGCCCTGTGGTGGCCCGGTGGTCTAGAGGTCACACGCCCGCTCAGAGCCACAAGCCGAGAGTTCCATCCCTGTTTGAATCCGTCCTTGTCCCCCAGCCTCCGTCGCTTGAGTGGAGGTGTGTGTGTGTGTGTGTGTGTGTGTGTGTGTGTGTGTGTGTGTGTGTGTGTGTGTGTGTGTGTGTGTGTGTGTGTGTGTGTGTGTGTGTGTGGAGGTGTGTGTGTGGAGGTGTGTGTGTGTGGAGGTGTGTGTGTGTGTGTGTGTGTGTGTGTGTGTG
>CM054136.1:90017036-90024536 GCA_028751875.1 Rapana venosa | reverse complement strand
TGGTTTGGGAGCAAAGACAAGAGTGTAGCTTTCGACTAGGTGTGAGTGATCCAGATCCAGATCCAGACTTTAATCCTCGACATCTGCTGCCTGGATGCAGGATGTCCATGTGGAATAGCAGAGGAGACGGGGACCATGTTCTCTGGCACTGCTGTAACCATGCTGATGGTATTAGAGCCAACACTGCATCCACTCTCCGTACTGGCCAAAAGGGTGTTTCAACCTTATCGTATGGTGACTCAAATTCCAGCATTGCTGAAAATGAACAATTTTCTTTTATAGTTTTACATAACTGTATCAGCTATTCTTTTCCAGAAGATTTGGGAGACAAAACGTGGCCAAAGACTGGACACAATCACTCATTCATACCCCTGCCCAAGAAGGGGAATTTACGCCAATGCCAAAACTATAGAACAATCAGCCTCATCAGCCACGCCAGCAAGATCATGCTCAAGTTATTTTGAATCGACTCAAGAAGGAGGCGGGAAGAACCACTTGCAGAGGAACAGCTGGGTTCAGGGCAGGCAGGAGCACAATCGAACAGATTTTTAACTGCCACATCATGATTGAAAAACATCTTCAACATCAGAGAGACCTGTTCCAAAACTTCATGGACCTTCAAGAAGGCTTTTGACAGAGTATGGCACGAAGGCCTGTGGCAGGTCCTCAGAATGTTTGGCATTGAAAAGGACTAGTGAAAAACCCAAATCAAGCACTATACAACACTGAAAAGCAGTGCAGTCCTTCTGAACAATCAGGTCGGAGACTACTTCAAAACCCACAGTTGGGGTCCGACAAGGATGCCTGTTATCTCCAGTCCTGTTCAATCTGTTCTTGGAAAACATCATGAGAGAGACCCTCCATGACTTCCACCCTCCCATCTCCATTGGCGGCAGACCCCTCAACAACTTACGGTTTCCCGATGACATTGACCTCTTGGCGGAAGTAACACAGAGCTGAAGAATTCTTACGACCGACTTGAGACAAGCTGGAGCATTTGGGATGGAGGTGAGCTCGGAAAAAAGTAAGGTATTGTGAACAGCACGAGCAAATGCCACCGCTAAAATTTACATGAACGGCCAACAACTGGAGGAGGTAGACGCTTTTAAATACCTCGGCGCTACACTCACAAAGGACGGGCGATCGACGACAGAAATCAAAGTCAGAATAGCCATGGCAACATCTTCCATGAAAAAAACTCACCACCATATGGAAAAGTAAAGAGATCAGTTTCCCAAATCAACTAAAGCTCTACAAAGCCCTAATTCAGTCGATCCTGCTGTACGGAAGTGAAACCTGGACATTGATGCTGAAACAGCAAAGCGAATCCAGTCATTCGAAACAAAATGCCATAGAAAACTACTGGGCAAAATCCTGGAGAGAACGAAAGACCAACGAATTTTGTAAAGAGTCAAATAACACGGCTGGCAGGTCCACGGAACCCCTTCTCCCATCGTCAAGAAGAAAAAGCTGACATGGTTCGGCACGTTCACCCGCCACAACACTTGCCCAAACAGTACTGCAGGGAACACTCGAAGGTGGCAGAAGGAGGGGAAGACAGAAACAAAATCATGGATGGACAACATCAGAGAATGGACCAGGATGAATGACTCGGCACTACTGCGCAGAGCCGAGGACCGAGATGGATGGAGGAGGCTTACCACGGCATCGTCTTTCATGTCTCCCCCACGACCACCAAGGTCACGGGTCTGATGATGATGATGATGATAACTGTATCATATTTTTTGCAAGGTTCTAAACCTTGAAGATTGTAGTTTGTTATCTATTATATCTCTCTATCTATATCTCTCTATCTCTCTATCTATATCTATCTACCTATCTATTATTATATTATATATAATTATATATATATATGGTGTGTGTGTGTGTGTGTGTGTGTGTGTGTGTGTGTTTTGTGTGTGTTTTGTGTGTGTGTGTGTGTGTGTGTGTGTGTGTGTGTGTGTGTGTGTGTGTGTGTGGGGTGTGTGTGTGTGTGTGTGTGTGTATATATAAAAAACTCGATTGATTTCGTATTGTAGTGTCGGCCTTTATAAATCTGGTTCTGGAGAATCTCTCTCTGTCTCTCTGTCTCTCTGTCTGTCTCTTTGTCTTTTCTCTCTGTCTCTGACTCTGTCTTTGCCTGTATGTCTTTTCTCTCTCTCTCTCTCTCTCTCTCTCTCATCCTCTCTCTCTCTCTCTCTCTCTCTATTCCTCCCTCCTCCCCCCCTTTCTCCTCTCCTCCCATCCCCGTCTTCCACTTCTCGTCCTGTTTTTCTCACTCGCCGTGTGTTTTTTGTTTTTATCTTTCTCTGATTAGTTTGGAATATTTTTATCTCAATGTCTTATCAGCACGTTCTTATATCTAATTGTGTCGACCGGATTTCATTAAAAAATTTATTCATGCTTTGCTGTCTTATCAGATATTTCATTCATTTGTCTGTGTGTTTGTTTGGGTTTTGTTTTCCTTTTGTTAAAAATGTCATTTCAATTACAGTGATGTCGACAATTATCGATATTCCAATTTCTATTTAAGATTCGTTCTGCGTAAACTGTCACAGTTTCCAGACACTGTCGTCAGAGTGATCGTTGGTTAAAACATTTCCACTAGAGTGAGGAGCACGAATGAAGCTCTCAGCTTGTGGTTTTGTTTCAAGGTGATGTACTGTACTCCGTTTCCCCCAAAATAAAACAATAAATAAATAAATAAATACAAAAATAACATGATTTTGGTTTATGATTTTCGAATTACATATTATAAAAACACATGTCTTCATGTTTCTTTCGAGCCAGCCTCATCCAGTGACCAGCTAGCAGAAGGGGGACTGGCCAGTGGCCTCTCAGGCAACGACTGTGTGCCATGGGAAATGGCCTCTGATGTAATGACTGTGGTCCATGGGAAATGATCTTTGATGTAGTGACTCTGTGCCATGGGAAATGATCTCTGATGCAGTGACTGTGGTCCATGGGAAATGATCTCTGATGCAGTGACTGTGGTCCATGGGAAATGATGTCTGATGTAGTGACTGTGGTCCATGGGAAATGATGTCTGATGTAGTGACTGTGTGCCATGAGAAATAACCTCTGATGTAATGACTGTGTGCCATGGGAAATGATCTCTGATGTAGTGACTGTGTGCCATGGGAAATTATGTCTGATGTAGTGACTGTGGTCCATGGGAAATGATCTCTGATGCAGTGACTGTGTGCCATGGGAAATGATGTCTGATGTAGTGACTGTGGTCCATGGGAAATGGCCTCTGATGTAGTGACTGTGGTCCATGGGAAATGATGTCTGATGTAGTGACTGTGGTCCATGGGAAATGGCCTCTGATGTAGTGACTGTGGTCCATGGGAAATGATGTCTGATGTAGTGACTGTGGTCCATGGGAAATGGCCTCTGATGTAGTGACTGTGGGCCATGGGAAATGATGTCTGATGTAGTGACTGTGTGCCATGGGAAATGATGTCTGATGTAGTGACTGTGGTCCATGGGAAATGATGTCTGATGTAATGACTGTGGTCCATGGGAAATGATGTCTGATGTAGTGACTGTGGTCCTTTGGGAAATGGCCTTCTGATGTAGTGACTGTGGGCATGGAAATGATGTCGGGATTTTGTGACTGTGGTCCATGGGAAATTATGTTGATGTAGTGACTGTGTGCCATGGGAAATGATGTCTGATGTAGTGACTGTGGTCCATGGGAAATGATGTCTGATGTAGTGACTGTGTGCCATGGGAAATGATGTCTGATGTAGTGACTGTGGGCCATGGGAAATGATGTCTGATGTAGTGACTGTGTGCCATGGGAAATGATGTCTGATGTAGTGACTGTGGTCCATGGGAAATTATGTCTGATGTAGTGACTGTGGTCCATGGGAAATGATCTCTGATGTAGTGACTCTGTGCCATGGGAAATGATGTCTGATGTAGTGAATGTGGTCCATGGAAAATGATCTCTGATGTAATGACTGTTTGCCATGGGAAATGATGACTGATGTAGTGACTGTGGTCCATGGGAAATGATCTCTGATGCAGTGACTGTGGTCCATGGGAAATGATGACTGATGTAGTGACTGTGGTCCATGGGAAATGATGTCTGATGTAGTGACTGTGGTCCATGGGAAATGATGTCTGATGTAGTGACTGTGGTCCATGGGAAATGATGACTGATGTAGTGACTGTGGTCCATGGGAAATGATCTCTGATGCAGTGACTGTGTGCTGTGACCCCTCACCGCCCAGTGACTCACCAGAATCGCAAAAGAAGGACAGAGAGGTGGGACTGATTTAAAAACCAAAACGACATGCTGGAAGGAAGACGGGGGGAAGGGGGAGCTCTCAGCGTGATTAAAAGAGTAGCAGAATGCGGGGGGAGTGTTGGAATATGCAAATGAGAGCTGCCAATCACAGAAAAGGAGCCCAATGATATGGCATCCCCTTCATTTATCGTTCCTGGGTTGAAGTATTTGATTTTGCCTGTCAATCATTTACCCATCATGACCGTTATCTTAGTCCGACTTCCGGTATGAGAACCCCAGTGTGTGTGTCGGGTTTTTTTGTGGTGTTTGTGGAGATGTGGGGTGTGGGGGTTATCTCTCCATTAGAGATCCCAGGTTCACCAGTGGTGGGATTTTACATCATCATGCCACCGTTTTCCCGCCATCAAGGCAGCTGTATTCCGACTGCGGGGTTGGTGTCTAAACACAACACTGGTGTGCATGCCGGGGTTGGGTGGACGGGGAGGGGGGTCTTTAAAAAAGATTATCATCCGGTCCTTCTGTCACGCATTGACCTACTCTTCCAAAAAGTGGAACGGGTTTTTTAACGGTGCGCAAGGATATTTTGCGTGGGTTGGCACACGGGTCCTCAGTTTTATTTTCTTTTGGGGGGAGAAGTGGGAGTGGGGGTGTGATGTTAGTTAAGGGGGGGGGGGGGGGGCCCCCTAGACCGGGTGTCTTAGAAGGTGTCTCGAACCCATGCTGGATAGCTAGCGAGCTTGGAACTCAAACCCAAACCTCGGCTATCCGCCCCCGGGAAGGGTTATGTAAAATCACACGTACTGTCTTGTTCACACATGCGGAAAAAATTGGAAGAAAACGCTGTAGCGAGAATAAGTGAATGAGCACAGCTATAGAAAATGGCCAAACGCGCATCAGCGTGATAAATCAGGACATTGTGACAGAGGTGTGTCATCACTGATCCATTGAGGGCTGTGCCAACAGTGTGAGAAAACAGCGGCATGACAGTCAGTGATGCCTGTCACAAAAATTAATGTGTTTTTTTTTCCATTTCATTTTCGATTTCAAAACCACTTTAAGTCACGGCGGGATTTCTCTGCGTGAATTCGGGCTGCTCTCCCCGGGAGTTTGAGAGCGCGTCGCCACAAGAGCAGCGCCACCGTTTTTTCTTTTCCTGTCTGCAACTGTACTTTGTTTCCCTATCAGAGTGACTTTTTTCAAACCTGGCAAACTCTCTTGTTGCCGGGGGTTCTTTTACGCGCGCTTAATAAGTTTATTGTAATACACGGGATCTCGGTTTATCGTCTCACCCAAATAGACTAGCACCCAGACCACCACTCTATGGTCTAACCGGATGAGGGGAAAGTTTTTGGCCCAACGGAGATTAAACCACCGCACACTTCCGAACCGGACTTTTCGCTTTCTAGGGAGATGCGTTACCTCTAGACCACTAGTCCAGCTTCATAATTATGATGTAGTCCATTCTAGGGTGTGGCAACCATGTCACAAAGATCATTGTGTTGTGTTCCTGTTGTTGTTGTTTTTAATATGTGGGTTTTACGTTTTCCCCTTTCCCACTGTCTCAGTGCCAATGGCGAACAGTTCAACCCTTGAAAGATCATTTGAGTCACTTCTTACGAAAGATCATTTGTGTCACTTCTTACGAAAGATCATTTGTGTCACTTCTTACGAAAGATCATTTACGAAAGATCATTTGTGTCACTTCTTACGAAAGATCATTTGTGTCACTTTTTACGAAAGATATTTGTGTCACTTCTTACGAAAGATCTTTCGGCCCACTTCTTACGAAAGATCATTTCGGCCCACTTCTTACGAAAGATCATTTTGTGTCACTTCTTACGAAAGATCACTTCGGTCACTTCTTACGAAAGATCATTTGTGTCACTTCTTACGAAAGATCATTTGTGTCACTTCTTACGAAAGATCATTTGTGTCACTTCTTACGAAAGATCATTTGTGTCACTTCTTACGAAAGATCATTTATGTCACTTCTTACGAAAGATCATTTGTGTCACTTCTTACGAAAGATCATTTGTGTCACTTCTTACGAAAGATCATTTATGTCACTTCTTACGAAAGATCAATTGTGTCACTTCTTACGAAAGATCAATTGTGTCACTTCTTACGAAAGATCATTTGTGTCACTTCTTACGAAAGATCATTTGTGTCACTTCTTACGAAAGATCATTTGTGTCACTTCTTCTTCGTCGTCGTCACTGAACGCTCAAACAGCAACTACTGTTGTCTGTCATAGGAGCAAAAATGCGTCGCGCTGCCGTTAAGCGCCTGACAAGTCAGGCCCAGCGCATCCGACTTCGGCGTGGGAGAGAATTGTTCTCTTTGAAATCTTGAAAGGGAAAAAAGACAGGAGAATGGACCAAGAGGGCAGAAAGTAGACAAGAAGTAGGTGACAGGGGGGGGGGGGGAGGAACAAGACAGAAACAAAAGAGAGGGTTTGAAAAAAGGGAATTACTCTCACAGAATTTCCAGAAAGGGGGGGATGGATTGATACTGCCAGGTCATGATACTCCACGGTACGGGGACTGCGTGTTGCCAGTCTAAAGCCTCTTCCCCATGTGAAGGTGGGATGTCCGGCATGAGTGGGAACATGCATGCCCCTCACTGCTGCTGTGTGTGTGGTCAGGTGCAGACACTGTGTCTGTTCACTGTTCACAGCACGGGAAAGGAAGGCTGGAGGTGGGGGTGGTGTTGGGGCGGGGGGAGGAGGGGG
Source organism: Rapana venosa (assembly GCA_028751875.1). Classification (NCBI taxonomy): domain Eukaryota; kingdom Metazoa; phylum Mollusca; class Gastropoda; order Neogastropoda; family Muricidae; genus Rapana; species Rapana venosa. The sequence goes on along the minus strand of CM054136.1, from coordinate 90,017,547 downwards.
GCGGACAAACGGAACAGGATGACAAGCTCAGAGTTTGTTTTATATTTTTGTGTACAGTCTGCATCTTATAACTATCACCACCCCCCCCCCCTCCCCCCCCTCACCCCCACCACCCTCACCCCTCCAGCACATCCGCATGTACACCACACACACACGCACGCCTCTTTCTCTGTTCCCCATCTCTGTCTGTCTCTGTCCCCTATTTTCTTTTCTCTGTCTCTGTCTCTATCTCTATCTCTCTTTTCTCTGTCTGTTTCTCCCCTTTATCTCTCTCTCTGTCTCTGTCTCTCTCCATCTCTCTAACCTATCTCTATCTCCGACTCTCTATCTCTGTCTGTCTTCTCCCTATCTATGTCTCTCTCTCTGTGTCGCCCCATCTCTGTCTCTGTCTCTGTGTCTCTGTCTTATCTTTTTCCCATCTCTGTCTGTTCTGGGCTATCTCCCCTCTTTTCTCTCTTCTCTCTCTGTTTCTCTCTGTTTCTCTGTTTCTGTCTGTCCGTCTCTGTCTCTC
>CM054136.1:90002036-90012036 GCA_028751875.1 Rapana venosa | reverse complement strand
AAAAAAGGGGAGAGAAAAAAAGAGAAAATGAGAGAGGGAAAGGGGAGAAGCAAGATGGAAAGGGCGGGGGGGGGTAAAAAATGATGGGGGGGGATGGGGAAAGGGAAAAGTGGGTAAAAAAAGGGGAACCTTGCCCTTGGCGCCCAATTACAAAAACCCCGTCCCCTTCCCCTTCCTTCCTTACCGGCCTTGTCCTTCCTTCCTTCCCCTTTCCTTCCTTCCTTTCCCTTTCCTTCCTTCCTTCTTCCTTCCGTCTTCCTTCCTTCCCTTTCCTTCCTTCCTTCCTTCCGTCCTTCCTTCCTTCCTTCCTCCTTCGTCCTTCCTTCTCCTTTTCCCTTCCTTCCTCCTTCTTCCTTCCTTCCTCCTTCCTTCTTTCCTCCTTCCTTCCTTCCTTCCTTCCTTCCTTCCCTTTTCCTTTCCCTTTCCCCTTCCTTCCTTCCTCCTTCTTTCCTTCCTTCCTCCTTCCTTCCTTTCCCCCTTCCTTCCTTCCTTCCTTCCGTCTTTCCTTCCTTCCTTCCATCCTTCCCTTTCCCTTTCCCTTTCCTTTTGTTTTCCTTCCGCTTCCTCCTTCCCTCCTTCCTTTTCAGCCTCTCCCTTCTCTTCCCCTTTTTCCTCACACAAGAAGCTCCTCCTGTCAGACGTACATTTAGTCCTCCATCACCATGAGGCTTTTCAGCTCCACTGCCTTTCCTCCTGTCTTGGGCCGGGAGAGGCATGAAATATTCCCGGAAACCCTCAAGACATCACAAAACACACACACACACACACCACACACACAACACAACACACACACACCCCACACACACACACACACACACACACACAAAGGTTTGGATTTGCATACAGCATTGTGATCCTTGTATCCTAACACAATATTTCAGAACGGAAAAAAAAACACCAAGGGTCAGGGTTTATTTAATACTTTGAAATTCTTGTGATAAGTCATTTGTCATTTTCCATTGCTGTTTATAGACGAATGGCAATTCCGAGTATTCCCCCCTTTTTAGGAAAAAAACCCAGCAAGAGATCTTTGATATTCAAACTGTTAAGATATTTAGCTTTAAAACGTTATAACGATTTGATCGTATTCATTGAACTTCAGACTCAGAAAAAAGAACTCGAACTGGTCACCATATCACCTACACAGGGGGCTTGAGAGCTTACCAGTTAGAAACACAAACGCAGTTTTTATTTCGTCTTATCTTATTGACCTTAACGCAATTCGACATTGAAGTTGTGATCTGGAGATGAAAGAACGAAAGTTAAAATCTCCACAGACGCTTTCCACTGAGGAGGGAGGGGGGGAGGGAGAGGGGCCCCCTCAAGTTTACACTGGTACTGACTTCCCTCCCATGAAATCCTTCCCACGCGACAATAAAGTGAGGGCTGTGCACCAATGCAGGCCAGACTTGTTGTGCATTCATTCAACCATCTGCCTTGATGAGAGGAGGCAGTCATGGCCAGTAGTATGGCCTGTGTGCGAGACAGAGAGAGGGACAGACAGACAGACAGACAAACACAGTCACACTGACAGACAGACAGACAAACAGGCAGACAGACAGAGACAGTCAACTGACAGATTAGACAGACAGATGACCTGACGGACATCAGGCAGAAAATTCTGACTGACATAATACAGACGAGACAGACATACAGACTAAACTGACCGACAGGGGCCGACCATACTGATGGGGATAGACAGCAAAACGACAGATACAGACTCAAAAGACAGACAGAAGGGCAGGCAGACATTACTGACTGACTGGACAGACAGGGAAAGACAGACAGATAGCGCAGACATACAGACATACCATCAGACACAACAGACAGACAGAAGACATTGAAAATAGGTTGTGGTGGAAGATTGAACAAAAATGCCTAGAGGGCAAGCAAAGGGGCCGCGCTGTAATCAGCCCAAAAACCATCGTCTCTTGTACCTCCACATTAGCAGAGAGTGCTAACAGACTACACACACGCGCGTGCGCACGCACATGCACATACATGCACACAAACATTTTTTTCTTATCATAATTACCCTCCTGTGGGACGCGATAGCTCAGTGGTCAGAGCACTGGCTTTCCCCAGCTAAGGTTAAGCAGCATCGAACGTGGTTACCAGTTGGATGGATGACCGTTTGGGCGCCTTGGTTTCAGTACAGTCCCCCAGTTCACCCAGCTGCAAATGGGTACCTGCCTCATTGGGATCAGGGAAGGTAAAGCAGGGAGGGAGAAGAGATGGGCGCCGCTCTCAACATGCTGGCCCCTAGAGAAGTGAGGTCTCTGACGCCTCGCTCCCCTACGACCTAATAGGTTATGGGACACCTTTACCTTTACCGTTTTAACCACCCTCCTCCTGAATTTTCCCATTTGTTTCGTCTGGTAGGGGGAAGACATTAAACAATGAACACTACTACTACTACTATTACTACTACTACTTCTGCTGCTGCTGCTGCTGCTGCTGCTGCTGCTGCTGGCTGCTGCTGCTGCTGCTGCTGCTGCTGCTGCTGCTGCTGCTACTACGGCTACTGCTACTACTACTACTACTACAACTACTACCACCACTAGATATTATCATCATCATCATCATCATCATAACAACAGCAACAACAATAAATACTAATAACAACGACAACATCTAGATTTTCGACAGCACAACAGTTTTCTTTGTGTCTTCAGCAGTAACTTTCATCTGGAACTGAAGTAGTCTTTACAAAATGCAGGAAAATGTTCCCTGTTTCTCTAGAAATCGTTGATGAGAAACTGAAGGTACTGATGCATAAGGCAGACAAAATGTTCCCTGTTCGTTGTTGCACAGAGGCGGCACGAGACACACCAGCAGACAATTAGCGGCATGCGAACGTCTCCAAAACAGAATTTTTGGTCACTGCCACCCCCAAACAAGAGCCCCATTTTTTGGCATGGCTTGCTGGGGACCTCGCCCTTTTTCTTTCAGTCTCCGGGACTGTCAGAATTTTTTTACACATCTCTCTGTCTCGGGACAACGTTTATGCACTGTCAAGATTTTTTAAAAACCCCTCTCAGATCTCACGGAAAAAATCTCGCTGGACTGTCAAGATCTTTACAAACTCTCAGTTTTCTGGATAAAAAACTCGCGTACTTTCAGGATCTTTACCATTCTCAATTTTATGGACAACAATCTCTTTGGCTGTCAAGATCTTTAACATATCCCAGATCAAAAGGGACAACAATCTCCGGACTGTCAAGATCTTTACAAAACTATCAATTTAGGGACAACATCCGCTGGACTGCAGAGATTTTTACACATTCTCAGATCTCATGGCGACAACCCAGGGACTGTCCAGATCTTACACACTCACAGTCTCACGGATAACAATCTCGCTGTACTGTCAGAGATCTTTACACAGATCTCTGGTCTCATGGACAACAACATCACCGGACTGTTAGAGATTCTCTGTACGCGTCTCTCAGATCTCATGGACAACAAGCTGACTGTCAGAGATGGTCGTTACGCATCTCTCAGATCTCACACACATCAATTTCACAGGACTGGCGGAGATCCTTCTTATACGTCTCACTGCCTCAGCAGAAAGATCACAGAGAGAAGGAAGAGGAAGAAAACGAAGTCTACAAAGAACAGCAAGGAAAGAAAAGAAAAGAAAAGAAAACCAAGTGAGTGATTGAAATCGTTAAGAACATGTGGAATAGGGGAGGAAAAACAGAACAAAAAGCACCAGTTTTCCTTCCTTCTTTCTTTCTTTCTTTCTTTCCTTCCTCCTTTCTTTCTGTCTTTCTTCATTTGTTTCTTTCCTTGGTTACCTCCCCCTTTTCTCCTTTCTTTTTAATATCAAGGTAAGTGGATGTTCATATTTTCACGATTTATGCTCTCTCTCTATTCTCCCCTCTTATCTCTGTCTCTGTCGGTCTGTCTATCCGTCTTGTCTGTTTCTCTCTCTCTTCTCTCCCTTCTCCCCTGTTCCTCTCTCTCTCTTCTCTCTCTCTCTGTCTCCCCCGTTCTCTCTCTGTCTTCTGTCTATCCGTCTGTCTGTTTCTCTCTCTCTCTGTCCCCCTTCTCTCTCCCTCTCCCCCCCCCCTCTCTCTCTCTCTCTCTGTCTGTTCTCTGTTTCCCCTCTCTATTCTATCTGTCTGTCTGTCAATCTCTCTCTCTTTCTTTCTCTCTCTCTCTCTCTCTCTCTCTTCTATCTCTCTCTCTCTCTCTCTTTCTCTCGCTCTCTCTCTTCTCTCTCTCTCTCTCTCTCTCTATCTCTCTTTTCCCCTCTCTGTTGGTCTGTCCTTCTCTTGTCTCTCTGTTTTTCTTCTCTCTCTCTCTCTCTCTCTCTCTCTTCTCTCTCACTAGAGTAGAGAGAAGTGGCGACAGATAAAGACAGGGAAGGAGAGAGAGAGAGGAGAGGAGAGAGAGAGAGAGAGAGTTCAGCGTTCAGCGTTCTCTCTCTCTCTCTCTCCCTGTCTCTCTCTGTCCCACTTCTCTCTATCTATCTATCTTTAGCCCCCACTCTCTCACACACAGTTATAACAACCTTTTTTCCCCAAGGTGAGGTGACCAAGTAAATGACGGCATCTTTTCTTTTCAGACCTGGGGTCTGGTGAGGATGTAAACAGGAAGTGACGTTGCCCTCAGTCTGTCACAGGCTGTAACTGGGTCTGTAAATGACAACGGACGCGCACATTGCACGCCATCCTCTGTAACTCCATTGAAATAGACAGACAGAGAGAACACAGACAGACAGAGAGAACACAGAGAGACAGACAAACAAACAGACAGACAGAGAGAACACGAGAGACAGATCAGAACAGAGAGAAGACAGACAGACAGAGAGCAGACAGAGAGAACACAGAGAGACAGAGAGAACAGAGGAGACAGTCGAGAGGAACAGAGAGACAGGAAGACAGAACAGAGAGAGGACAGACAGACAGAACAGAGAGACAGAGAGAACACGAGAGGGACAAGACAGTGAGAACAGAGAGACAGACAGAAGAACAGGGAGGAGACAGACAGCGAGTGACAGACAGAGAGAACAGAGACACAGAGAGACAGAGATAGGAAGAGAGAGAAAGAGATTACAGACAGAGAGAACAGAGAAGAAAGACGACCGACAGAGAGAAACAGAGAGAGAGAGAGAGAATTCGAGAGAGAGAGAGAGTTGGAGAGAGAGAGAGAGAGAGACAATGACAATGACATGACAATGACAAATTCTTTTATTTTGAGGATATTGAATAAGGCACACTTGTGCTTTTTAACATTCCAGTCCCGCCCGTTAGGGTTAATTTAATAATAATAACCCAATACTTTACAGTCTCACAATAAAAACAAGGGGAAATAAACCCTTTTCAAAAAGCCTCCCCCCCATACAACAACCCCCCCCCCCCAACAACCCCCCCCCCCCAAGCAAGCAATTAAAAGAAATCTAAAAAATACCCCACCCTTCCCCCACCCCCCAAAAAACCGTACCAAAACAAAACAAAACAAACAAAGAGAAGAAAAACCCAAACCCAACAAAAGTTGATAAAAAGAGGAAAAACAGACAAACAACAACATCAAGAACAATGAACAACAACAAGCCAAGAAAAAATAACACAACCAAACTTAATAAGTCATAAAGATAAAAATCTAACATTGTCAAAATGGTTCACATACTTGTTATAAATAATTTTAAGATATTGAAATAGGGCACTCATTTAAAACTGAAGTTACAGGAGGCAAGTCCAATTAAGTATTGAAAAATATAAAAAATATGAATCCTTCATCAGGATATACTATGACTATAAGCAGGACGATAAAAGGTGGAGAGGACGAGAGAGACAGAGGCAGAGAGACAGAGAGTGAGTGTGTCGTATTTCAGAGATAATATCCCAATATTATAAATCCCAAAAACAGTTATGCCTTTCCCATCAAACAACTAATTTTAGAATATTGATCTCGTTTCAAATTATATGTCATGATAAAATAAATTTACTACCCATACATTCCACACACTATAAAAAACAAGAAACAAACCAGAAGAAATTTAAAACTAGACAGTCGTTGAGGGAGAGGAATATGAGTGGGTGCACGTGGGTGGTGAGTGTGTGTGTGTGTGTTGTGTGTGTGGGTGGGTGCTTTTATGTGTGTGTGTGTGCTGTGTGTGTGTGTGTGTGTGTGTGTGTGTGTGTGTGTGTGTGTTGGAGCGTGTGTGTGGGGGTCTGTGGGGTGGGGGGTGGGCGTGTTTCAGGGGGATAATATAAATATGTAATATCACATAGCACACGCTCAACACAAACACTTTTTATTATGCTCCTGCAAATTGAATGTCATGGTAATAAAATAAGTGCAATTACCATTACACTCACATAATAAAAGAGGGGGAAAAGCCAATAAGGTCATATAAAAAGAACATCTACACATTGTAAGTAATAGAAACAAATATTTTTTTTCCAGGATAATGAATAAAGTATTTCATGTGCTTTTTTACATCAGTCCCCGCCCCATGGGGTCACATTTTAAAAAATGGCACTCAGTATCATCTTTCAAGCAGAAGAAGCAATGGGAAAAAAACTTTTTTGAAAGAAAAAGAGAGAAGAAGAAAAAAAAACAAAACATACAACAAACAAACAACCCCAGCGGAGCAAAAAGACAAATAACATACCCATGAACCCCCCCCCCCCACCACCACCCACAAAAAAAAGACTAACAACAACAACCAAAAAAGGGGGGGGCAGAACAAAAACACCTTCAAATATAAACAAACAAAAAAAACAAGAAAAAACAACAACAACAAACAAACAAATGAAAAAAAACTCCATAGGACCCAAAAAAAAACAAACAAACAAACAAACTAATACAATTTTTAAAAAAAATTTAGGCACCTTGCCCCCCTCACATCACACACACCACACACACACACACACACACACACACACACACACACACAACACACAACACACACACACACACACACACACACTCACACACACCCACACACACACCGGCATACACCAAAACAAAAAAACAAACAAGCGAAATAAACCCAAACAAATTACAACAAGAAGAAAGTAACAACCACAGCAATACAACACAGCGAGAGGGAGAGAGAGAGAGAGAGATGAGAGAGAGAGTAGAGAGAGATGAAGAGAGAGAGAGAGAGAGAGAGAGAGACGAGGGGAGAGAGAGAGAGGAGAGAGATGATGAGAGAGAGAGGTAAGCCAAACTATAGATCATAAAATTGAACACCTTCATATTGTAGGAATAGTACACTTAGTTGTTACACGTTTTGGTAATAAGATATTTAAAATAGGAGATTCACTGGAGCTCAAGGAGCAGACAACAAGTCCAAAATAATATTGAAAATCGAAAGTATGAATTTGCCCTGTTTTGAATACTCAATAACAATAGAAGGAGAGAGAGAGAGAGAGAGAGAGTGATGAGAGGGAGAGAGAGAGAGAGAGAGGAGAGGGAGAGGAGAGAAGAGAGAAGAATTATTGCATATCGGTCTTAGGCCACAATACAGAGAGAGAGAGAGTGAGAGAGAGAGACGAGAGAGTGAGAGAGAGTGTGTGTGTTTTGTGTGTGTGTATTGTGTGTTTGTGTGTGTGTGTTGTGGTGTGTGTGTGTGTGTGTGTGTGTGTGTGTGTGTGTGTGTGTGTGTGTGTTCGTGTGTGTCAGAGATGGTACTAAAAATTATAATTCTCAAAACAGTACACGATCACCTTTGACACTTATTTTGATTACTTAGACAATAAATATGTTATGATAAAAAATAATAATATTATAAAAAAATAAAATTTATAAAAATAATACTAATAATTAAATAAAAATAAATAAAAACCTCTATTCCCATAATCTCACCAATAAAACAAGGAAGAATAGGAAAGAGAGAAAACAAAACAAATACCAAAAACCACTGCCCAGATCTATAAGGTCATAGTGAGACGAGAGAGGAGAGAGAGAGAGAGAGAGAAGAGAGATATAGAGAGAGAGAGATTTGAGAGAGGAGAGAGAGAGGGGGGATAGAGAAGAAGAGAGTGTTGTTGTGTTTCAGTGATAACTCTAAAAAAATATACTTCTCAAGACAGTGCACCATCACTGTCAACACCAATTTTGATTATACTCATGCAGATTATATGTAAGATAATGAAATAAAATCAATACCCGTATTCTCATCAATAAAAATAAGGAAGAGTGAGAAAAAAAATAGTGGGGGGGATAATTAAAAAGCCAATTCTATAAGGTCGGGAGAGAGAGAGAGAGAGATGAGACGATGATGAGTGGGGGAGGGGGGGTGGAGAGGAGAGAGAGAGAGAGGAGAGAGAGAGTGTGTGTGTGTGTGTTGTGTGTGTGTGGTGTTTCAGGATAATACTAAAATATATAATTCTCGAGACCGCACAGGATCAACCATCAATATTCTTTTCGAATATACTCGTACAATTGAACGCATGAAAAAGAAAAAAGCCCAAACGTCCAATTACACTCAAACAATAAGGAGAAAAAATCGTAATCTTAGTCATAAAATGAACATCTATACATAGTAAGTAAGAGAGAGAGAGATGGGGGGGGGGGGGGGGAACGAGAGAAGGGAAGAATAGAAAGTTAAGAATAAGAAAGTATGATAAAAGAAGAAGGGAGTGGGGGAAGAAAGAATAAAGAGGGGGGGCGGGTAGAGAAATAGGAAGGGGGGGAAATATGAATATGATTAGAAATAGAAAAAATAGATGAATTGGGGGGGGGGGGCTGGGGGGGAAGTAATGAAAAGATTGGGGGGGGGGAAGAAAGGAAAGAAAAGAAAGAATGTAGGGAAGAATAGAAAAGAAAGTGGGGGGGTGATTGGATATAGGTGGATGAGAGAGGAAAAAGAAAGAAATGAAACTATGGGTGGGGGGGAGATGAGGGGGGGGAGATGAAGGGGGGGGGGGAGGGGGAGGAAGGGGGGGGGTGGGGGGTAGAAGGAGAAATGAATGAAGGGAAAGTGGGGGGTAGGGAAGAATAGGAAGAGGGAAGAAGTAAAGAAATGAAGGTAAGGAATAGAATATAAATGGGAAAAGAAAATGAGACGGAAAAAGGGTAAGAAAAAAGGTAGAAGAAAAGAAAAGAGAGGGGGGGGGGGGAAGAAAAAGGGGAATTAAGAAATGAAAGGAAGTGGGGGGGGGTGAGAGAGGAATAAAGTAATGAATAAAGAAAGATAAAGAAAATAACGTAGGGAAGAAAAGGAAATAAGATATGGAGAAAAGAGTAATAGAAATAGAAAAAAGATAAGATAATGTTAGAGTGTGGGCGTTGTGTATGTGTGTGTGTGTGTTTATGTGGGTAGTGTGGGGTGTGTGTTGTGTGGGTGTGTGGGTTAAAAGGATTTTTGCTTGTTTTTTTTTTGGTATACATACAAAACATAAATGGGAATTAGGAATAAAATTACTGAATTTATTCTCAAAACAGCAATTTCATGATCTAGCAATAGGTGGGCTGGGTGTTTCGCTCTGAATTAACCACCATATTATTGTTTATGATTGATATATTTCTTATAACTAAAGTGTAGTTAATAAAAAAAAAAAAATAAGAAAAAAAAATAGATATATTAAAATATAATATTAAATTTTATTTTAAAAAAATAAAAATATAAATAACAGGGAAAAAAAAAAAAAAAAAAAAAAAAAAAAAAAAAAAAAATAAAAAAAAAGTAAAAAAAAAAAAAAAAAATAATAAAAATAAAAAAAATTGCTCAAAAAAAAAAAAAATAAAAAAAATAAAAAAAAAAAAAAAAAAAAAAAAAAGAAATAAAAAAAAAAAAAAAAAAAAAAAAAAAAAGAAAAAAAAAAAAAAAAAAAAAAAAAAAAAAAAAAAAAACAAAAAAAAAAAAAAAAAAAAAAAAAAAAATAAAAAAAGAAAAAAAAATAAAAAAAAAAAAAAAAAAAAAAAAGAAAAAAAAAAAAAAAAAGCTTACACTTTGCTATTAAACTCACTCTTCCAATAGCAATGAAATGAATGAAAATTTGAAAAAAAAGAGGGAGAGAGACAGAGTGAGAGAGAGTGGAGA
>CM054136.1:89934536-89989536 GCA_028751875.1 Rapana venosa | reverse complement strand
TTCTTTAACATCATCTTCTTTTTCCTCTGCCTTCAACATCATCTTTTTCTCCTCTGCTTTCAACAACATCATCTTCTTCTTCCTCTGCTTTCAACAACATCATCTTCTTCTTCCTCTTCTTTCAACGTCATCTTCTTCTCTGCTTTTAACAACATCATCTTCTTCCTCTGCTTTCAACAACATTAACTTCTTCTTCCTCTTCTTTCAACGTTATCTTCTTCTTCCTCTTCTTTCAACGTTATCTTCTTCTTCCTCTTCTTTTAACGTTATCTTCTTCTTCCTCTTCTTCCAACGTCATCTTCTTCCTCTGCTTTCAACAACATCTTCTTCCTCTTCTTTCAACGTTATCTTCTTCTTTCTCTTCTTTCAACGTCATCTTCTTCCTCTGCTTTCAACAACATCATCTTCTTCTTCCTCTTCTTTCAACGTTATATTCTTCTCTGCTTTCAACAACATCCATCATCTTCTTCCTCTTCTTTCAACGTCATCATCTTTTTCTTCCTCTTTTTTCAACGTTATCTTCTTCTTCCTTTTCTTGCTCATACCTTTCATCTTTATCAACGATTTTTTTTCACACCCCCCCCCCCCTCATCCCCACTCCCCGGTTCATACTGTCAGCCTGGCTGCCAGATCTCACAGCGCGGTACCGACAGTACAGAGGTGTGGTGACACGACATGGCTGGTGCCGTACGTGCAGTGGCATTGTCAGCTCTGTAAAATCTGGGTTATGACCCTCACCTACCTGCACCCCCCCCCCCCCTCCCTCCTACACACATCAACTGCCACACGCAGCCAGGCATTTATCCCTGGAACACGCGCATTCATTCCAGTACGAACGTGGGGACGTCTAAGTGTTGGCAGACAGACAGACAGACAGCAACAGGCATGCGCCCTCACGTAGCCATGGGCCTTTCATGGCCAGTCTTCCCTCTCCGCAGTTTCGAGAGATGGAGTCAGCGCCAGTGTTAGCTCTGGGCAAAACCTTCCCTGGAACAGGCTGCGGAGAGAAGACTCCAACCTGTGCCCTAGATACATACCATCGCTTGAGGAGAGGGGTGCTCTAGCCACCATGAGGTGTGCCCTCTAAAGGTGTTCCCTCTAAAGGTGTGCCCTCTATGTGCCCTCTAAACGTGTGCCCCCTAAAAGTGTGCCTTCTAAAGGTGTGCCCTCTATAGGTGTGCTCTCTAAAGGTGTGCCCTCTAAAGGTGTGCCCTCTAAAGGTGTGCCCTCTAAAGGTGTGCCCTCTAAATGTGTGCCCTCTATAGGTGTGCCCTCTAAAGGTGTGCCCTCTATAGATGTGCCCTCTATAGGTGTGCCCTCTAAATGTGTGCCCTCTAAATGTGTGCCCTCTATAGGTGTGCCCTCTATAGGTATGCCCTCTATAGGTGTACCCTCTAAAGATGTGCCCTCTATAGGTGTACCCTCTAAAGGTGTGCCCTCTATAGGTGTGCCCTCTATAGGTGTGCCCTCTAAAGGTGTGCCATCTAAAGATGTGCCCTCTATAGGTGTGCCCTCTAAACGTGTGCCCCCTAAAGGTGTGCCTTCTACAGGTGTGTCCTCTAAAGGTGTGCCCTCTAAAGGTGTGCCATCTAAAGGTGTGCCCTCTATGTGCCCTCTATGTGCCCTCTAAACGTGTGCCCTCTAAACGTGTGCCCCCTAAAAGTGTGCCTTCTAAAGGTGTGCCCTCCAAAGGTGTTCCCTCTAAAGGTGTGCCCTCTAAAGGTGTGCCCTCTAAATGTGTGCCCTCTATAGGTGTGCCCTCTAAAGGTGTGCCCTCTATAGGTGCTCCCTCTAAAGGTGTGCCCTCTAAAGGTGTGCCCTCTATAGGTGCTCCCTCTAAAGGTGTGTCCTCTAAAGGTGTGCCCTCTATAGGTGCTCCCTCTAAAGGTGTGCCCTCTATAGGTGTGCCCTCTAAAGGTGTGCCCTCTAAAGGTGTGCTCTCTAAAGGTGTGTCCTCTAAAGGTGTGCCCTCTATAGGTGCTCCCTCTAAAGGTGTGCCCTCTATAGGTGTGCCCTCTAAAGGACAAGAAGGTGGATCGGTAGTCTAGAGGTAACGCGCCTGTCTAGAAAGCGAAAAGTCCGGGTCGGAAGTGTGCGGTGGTTCGTATCCCGTTTGGACCCGAAACTGTTTCCCCATCCATTAGACCATGAGTGGTGGTCTGGGCGCTAGTCTTTCGGATGAGACGATAAACCGAGGTCCCGTGTGTTGCACATAATTATTTAGCGCACGTAAAAGAATCCACGGCAACAAGAGAGTTGTCCCTGGCAAAATTATGTAGAAAAAAGCCACTCTGATAGGGAAACAAATACTGTTGCAAACAGGAAAAAAGAAAAAAATGGGTGGCGCTGCTCTTGTGGCGACGTGCTCTCCCCGGGGAGAGCAGCCCGAATTTCACGCAGAGAAATCTGCGTGACTTAAAGTGGTATAAATGAAAAAATAAATACATGAAATGAAGAACAAGAATTCTCTATGCAGCTCCCGCTTCCAGCTACAACTAATCAATGATTCCTCTCTCCTGAGAAATTACAAAAGACAAGAAAGAAAAAGGAGGAATATGGAGAAAATTCGTTGTGTTTTGGAAAAACTGTCAAATAAAACATCTTGAAACCAGAGTGGATTAGGGTCCCGAGCAGAAGAACATAAGAATAGGAGAAACCAGATTATTTTGTGAGCGCTCAAACATACGCGCGTGCAAACAAGTACACACATGGACACACGCACATACCATACACATATATATACGCGAGTGTGCCCACGCCTACACTTGCATGCATGCATGCATGCACGCAAACACACACACACACACACACACACACACTTTTAAAAACATGTATAGACACACGCATATTGCTCAACTCACACACGGGACAAGGAAATGAAGCCAGGAATTGGGAACAGCTTTCCTAGAGAAGGAGTTTCCAGCTGATATTGGATTTCGTCACACAGATCCTGTAGAATGGTAGAGAAATATGTGATTTCGCCCAGACAAAATTAGTAGAATAGTAGGGAGAAATTTGATTTCATCCAGATAAATTTGATAGAATACCATAGAAAAAACTCACAGCTGGTGCTACGGGAAAAAATATTTTAAAATCTGATTTTTCTGAAATAAACAAATCTGTTTCAGACCTTCAATAATCAATTGGAGCATGAAATAAGTGCATGCAATTTGCCAATAGAAAAAAACCGTTATTGAAATGTCAAAGTATTACAACTTGGTAAGAGGGTGTCCTCACCAAGCCTAGGTAACAATGTCCAGAATCTCTTTCACCAACTGCTCTCGGCTAAGCAGTGCCAGAGTGAAATCCTGATTTTTCCGGTCCACTACCGGCATGGTGATGAAGAGGGCAGAGGCTGAGAGAAGACATTGTCACGGTGCAGCTTGGGAATATTGGTGGAGCTGGAATGTGAGCATTTGGGGAATGTAGCATTTCTGGAATATGGCATTTCTTGAATAAGGACATTTCTGGACTGAGGCATTTCTGGAATAATTTGAGCATTTCTGGAATAATCTGGGCATTTCTGAATGTTCGGTTTCCATTATGATGGGGGAAATGGGTTTGAATATTCTCTCATCTTCACAAATTGGAAACCTTATTGATTCTTTACCGCCTTGGGTGCGCTGACGTGCTGAACACTTTTTGTGTATGCTGGGATGTAGTGTGTTTGCCAAGGGATAAGTTCGTGGGGTTCTTAACCTACATAGGTCTGTATTTGCAATGTCAGTGGGCGATGCATGTGTTTGTATGTTCAGTGTGGGGGAAGGAAGGGGAGGCAAGTGTGCCATGGTTGTTATGGTGAAGCTAAGTTCAAGGAGTTAGTCCATTTCCATTTGTATCTGACTTTCTATCCCTCTCTCTGCTTCTTTATCTGTTGTTGGTTGTCTGTCTGTCTTTCTGTCTGTCTGTCTATCTATCTGTCTGTCTGTCTCTCAATAAATAAATAAATGAATATGTGTGTGTATGGTGTGTGTGTGTGTGTGTGTGTGTGGTGTGTGTGTGTGTGTGTGTGTGTACGGAAGACTGTGTCTCGGATGACTTTGGATTTATTTATTTATAGATAGATAGATAGATAGATAGATAGATAGATAGATAGATAGATAGATAGATAGATAGATAGATAGATAGATATTTGTCACTTCACTATTGCTATACCACGAGAAAATGATCACACAAACAAACTGATAATTTCTCAATTCTTGATATGTTCCTGTACACGTAGCTAGCGCTCAGAGAGAAGCAGAGAAGAGAGGGAAGGGAGGGGGGAAGAGACAGACAGACAGAGAGACAGGCAGACAGGCAGACAGACAGACAGACAGAGAAATCAGTTGATCAGTCAAAATCTGTATTTCTATGGGTCTGTAGATAAGCCCAGTATGTTTTCATTTCATTAATCCCTTCTTTGAGAAAGAGAGAGAGAGAGAGAGAGAGAGAGAGAGAGGAGAGAGAGAGAGAGAGAGAGAGAGAGAGAGGAGAGAGAGAGGAGAGAAATAGAGAGAGAAGCACACAAAAAAGAAAAAATACTGCCATGCCCTTTAATCTGACAGAATGATAAGGAGTGATTCTGACATTAGCCGGGATGGGGGGGGGGGGGGGGGGGGAGGAGGGTCCCATCATTCCTGCCTGTGTGCTATTTCCCCAGTCCTTGCCCCACACTGAAACACACACACACACACACCACACACACACACACACACACACACACTGAACACACACACACACACACAAAACACACACACACACAACACACACACACTGAACACACACACACACACACACACACACACACACACACACACACACACACACACACATCTACATGCAAAGAGAAAATAAATCTCAAACAAGTCCAATCCCCACCAAAAACAAAATTAAACAACTACCAGCCGCTATGGTGCAGTGGTTAGCGCCTTGGGTTACATAGTGGAAGGAGGTGGGTTTGAATCCCATAAGAGTCATAGAGATATGTTTGGACATCGTGCGGCTCCTAGCCACAGTGAGTGTGATGTGGGCATTGGGGAATACTGGAACCACACAGTCAAGTCAAGCCAAGTCAATTTTTTATTTCCAGATGCTACATTGAATAAGCAATGCATTTGCTTTTTTTCATCAAGCCATCTATCTAAGAACAAATTTCTTAATGATTATACTGAAATACTACATTATTGCAACCTTTACCAATAAATTGAACCAGTAAAAAGAGAAAAACAGTCTGCTGTATCCACTTGACGGGTGTGATGTTGAGAGTGGTGCTCAAGTTACCTGGTCAAGACAAGGAAGCTCAGATGGTATGGACATGTGACAAGGTCTGATGGGCTCTCCAAGACCATACTGCAAGGAACAGTGCAGGGGAAGAGAAGGCGAGGCAGACAGAGGAAGAAATGGGCAGACAACATCACTGAATGGACCGGGAAGAGCTTCTCCACAACCCAGGCACTTGCCCACAACCGCCGCAAATGGAGCCAACTGGTGCAACGTTCGTCACTGCAGTGCCCCTATGACCCTGGAGGGGGTTACGGGAGCAGATGACAGATGACAGATGACTGCAAGTGTATGTATCACTTGGGCCAGGTTGGTTGACGTTAAGATATATCATAACGGTAAGCATAGAGTACAACCCTGTCATGTGCCTCCATAGCAGCATTATGAAATCATCCTCATCGTCGTTATTCATCATGCAATAAAAAGAAATTGCCTCCGATTCAGTGGCCCCAGCTGCTCTGGTCTCATGGTGACCTCAGATTCGGTTTGCCTATACACTTCTGTGCCTGTGGTGACTTTGTGTCAAAGCCTTTGGGGTTGGAGGCTCACGGGAGGTCGTTGGAGGGACGTTGTGGTGGTGGTCAGATCAGGTGGACGTCTCGCTCAGTCTGGCTCCTCCACTGAGCAATGACTGTTGTCAGTAGGGGGCTTAGTAGGTGGTGTCCTGCGTATGTTCGCTCAGAACAGGCTCCACTGAACATCACCTAAGTGACCCAGCAGTGCAGGGTCCCTCCTGCTGGTGGCCCCACGGCGGCCTAGCATTTATAGGCTCCTGAGGATTCTGACCCTGAGGAAGGGACCTAACTAGTGTAGGTATTGCTGGAGGAAGGTTCTGATAGAGATGAGCGGCGGGGAACAGCGGACAGTAACGCTGCAGAAGACGAGGCAGCAAACATGAAACAAGTAAAGAGAAGTGAACGCTAGCACAGTGGCAAAATGACAGTAGTAGGAAATGTTTTTCTTCTGGAAATAACTGTGCTGATTATCACTGATACGGCGATGTGGAAATGTTGATTGCAATCCGTGTATACCACTTTCAATCCAGGCACAGTTTTCTGCAAGACTCTTTGTCTGCCTCTCCCTGTCTCTGGGAAAGCCCTCGCCACAACTGCAACTTTACACACCCCCCCCCCCCCCCCCTGTCCTCCTCCTGTCTGTCCGTGTCTTTGTGTTTGCCAATAGCTCTCAGAGTGTTGTGCTGCGTTTTCTTTTTTTTCTTTCTAACAAATTGATTTTTCCCTACATAATGTCTTAATCATCACCCCCTTCTCTTTCTCCCCTCCCCGTCCTCCCCTGTTCAAGTTGTGAAGGCAGGTACTGGAGGATAGACCAAGATGTCCCCAGAGGATTGCTGGCTGCCTAAGTACGTAACGAGCTTGAAAGCTTGGCAGACTCGGGGATGCAGACTAATTGCATTTCACTAAGTCTGATGGCTCAGGCAATGGACTGCCCTTAACCACATTGTACTGCTGCTGCTAATGCTGCTGCTAATGCTGCTAATGCTGCTGCTGTGTCCTCCTATGGGCCTGTCTGCCCTGACTCTGTGGCTTTTAAGGCCCATTGCGGCCTTCACTGGGCCCAGTCTTCTTCGTTAAACTGTAGTTAACGTCAACTCTCGTTAGTGACTCGGCTGTACTGCAGTTCTGTCTGGGTCTGTCTGTCTGTCTGTCGGTCTGTATGTCTGTTGGTCTGTGTGTTGTCTATGCTTCTGTTTGTCGGTCGAGCCAACTGTGTGTGTGTGTTGTTCCTTCATTTAACGTCTTTTACCTACTGTGATATTGATGATAAATAATAATAAATGGAATTTATAGAGCCTACATCTTGCAAAAACAAATCAAAGCGCTTACATTGAATCTACTCTTTCACACGCAACCCGTTATACCATTTAAATGTACACACACGCATGCACACACGTGACCGCACGCGCGCGCTCGCGCACGTGCGCACACACACTTACACACACACACACACACACACTAAGGTTGTAAACTTTGGCTTGGTGATGGGGTTTGGGCTGTTGAGGGCAAGGACAGAAAAATGAGATGAAGCAAGAGAGGATAATCTTAGGTTTGAAGTAAATGTGTATTGAGGCTGGATTTAAAAGTTTCATGTAGGCTTTTGGCGTAGGGAGAGAGGGAGGTCATTACAGATCGATGGACCAGAAATAGAGAAAGAGCAACAGCCGACAGTGGATTGGTTGAGTCTAGGTATTCGTAAGCACAAGGTATCTGCAGCAGAGCGAAGGGAACGAAAAGGAGTGTATAGGTGAAGACATTCACAGAGGTAGGAGGATGCTGTTTTGTGGAGACATTTGTAACAGAGGGTACTGATCTTTCAGCTTACTCTCTGTGGCACAGGCAGCCAGTGGAGAGATCGCAAGAGACGGTGTGTGTGTGTGTGTGTGTGTGTGTGTGTGTGTGTGTGTGTGTGTGTGTGTGTGTGTGTGTGTGTGTGTGTGTGTGTGTGTGTGTACAAGCACACACGCACATGCACATGATTACACTTAAACAACACTGTACATGCACTTGTTATTTTCTTATTTGACTCACACGCGCGATAGCAACACACACACACACAGTGTTAAAACTCGTTCTGCTTTTCGGGAGAGTAGGCCATTGTGTGCCGGTGGTAACGGATGACAAAACTTATAAAACTGCATACATACGGGGACTGGATGAAGAAAAGCACATGAGTGCTTATTCCATTACCCTCGATATAAAAGAATAAATAAATAAATAAATAAATAAATAAATAAATAAGAGTAAACACAGACACAGACACACAGATTCATACACACACACACACACTTCCCGCCTCCCCTCCCTTCCCCTCCCCACCTCACCCCAACTGACACCACAGAAATGATGAGGTGGCATCCCATTGGAATACAGAAGCCATGGTCAGACCCACAACACCTCATGTCCCCATCAGTGTACCTTCCTGTGTGGATAATGTCGGCATATGTTGCCCCTCTGTTTTTCAAGCACTGGCCCTAGAATGTATTCCGTCTTCTGTCACCGCAGATTTCTATACGTGAAATTAGCACTGCTCTCTCTCTCTCTCTCCCTCTTCTCTCTGTCTGTCTCTGTCTGTCTCTGTCTCTCTCGCTCTCTCTCTGTCTCTCTGTCTCTGTCTCTCTCTCTTTCTCTCTCTTTCTCTCTCTTTCTCTCTCGCCCTCTCTCTCTCTCTGTCTGTCCTCTGTCTGTCTCTGTCTCTCTCTCTCTCTTCTCTCTCCCCTCTCTGTCTGTCTCTCTGTCTGTCCTGTCTCTCTCTTTCTCTCTCTGTCTCTGTCTGTCTGTCTGTCTCTGTCTGTCTCTGTCTCTCTCTGTGTCTGTCTCTCTCTCCCTCGCTCGCTGGCTCTGCCGAAAGCCTCGTGTCGTCTCAAAGGCACCCCCCATCCTTTAAAAATAAACATCTTGTCTGTATCTTCAACGTTTCCCTGTCAGAGGGAATTTCTTTTACAGAATATTGTGGGGAACAACTTGGGGGGAGGGGGGAGGGGGACAGATTCTTTTACCTGTGCTAAATACATATATTGTACACGTGACCTGGGTGTATGGTTTCATCCAAAGTCTAGCCCCAAACCCCCGATCTTGATCTAGGGCGTGGAGAGGGGGGGGGGGCAGGGAGGGGGGACGGGGGTTCAAACAGGGATCAAGTTCTCTTCTCTCGTTGGCTTTACACCTTCAGATGTGTCTGGGGAAAATAATGACAAGTCCTTTCCAGCTCCTCTCGTGGGCCTGTACAGCTTGGTCTGCAGGGTTATCTCTGTCAGCCACATACTCTTCTTCAGGCTGCTGTATAGCGTGCGTATGTGAAGGATGTCAAACGGGGTTCGAACCTATGACTTCTGGCTTTTTACACGGGTGCCTTACCGCCAGGCCACTAACCTCAGAGAAACTGACATCCCAACAGAGGGCAGACTGCAGACATGACCAAGGAAAACGGGATCAAATGACCTGCAAAAACAGGATAAAGTGACCTATAAAAACAGGATAAAGTTACCTATAAAAACAGGACAAAGTGACCTATAAAAGCAGGATAAAGTGACCTATAAAAACAGGATAAAGTGACCTATAAAAGCAGGATAAAGTGACCTATAAAAACAGGATAAAGTGACCTATAAAAACAGGATAAAGTGACCTATAAAAACAGGATAAAGTTACCTATAAAACAGGATAAAGTGACCTATAAAAACAGGATAAAGTGACCTATAAAAGCAGGATAAAGTGACCTATAAAAGCAGGATAAAGTGACCTACAAAAACAGATAAAGTGACCTATAAAAACAGGATAAAGTTACCTATAAAAGCAGGATAAAGTGACCTATAAAAACATGATAAAGTGACCTATAAAACAGGATAAAGTGACCTATAAAAACAGGATAAAGTGACCTATAAAAGCAGGATAAAGTGACCTATAAAAACATGATAAAGTGACCTACAAAAACAGATAAAGTGACCTATAAAAACAGGACAAAGTGACCTATAAAAGCATGATCAAGTGACCTATAAAAACAGGGTGGAGTGACCTATAAAAGCATGATCAAGTGACCTATAAAAAGGATGGAGTGACCTATAAAAGCATGATCAAGTGACCTATAAAAACAGGATGGAGTGACCTATAAAAGCATGATCAAGTGACCTATAAAAACAGGATGGAGTGACCTATAAAAGCATGATCAAGTGACCTATAAAAACAGGATGGAGTGACCTATAAAAGCATGATCAAGTGACCTATAAAAACAGGATGGAGTGACCTATAAAAGCATGATCAAGTGACCTATAAAAGCATGATCAAGTGACCTATAAAAGCATGATAGAGTGACCTATAAAAACAGGATAAACTGTCCTACAAAAACAGAATAATGTGATCTATGAAAACATGATAGAGTGACCTATAAAAACAGGGTAAACTGTCCTACAAAAACAGGATGATGTGACCTATAAAAACAGGATTGTAGTTCATGTCTCCCCCTTCTCCTTTCCTCCCTCCCCTCATCTTCATGCCTTCACTCCCTCTGCTGCTTGCATATGATCCACACCCTGTACTGGGAACTGTTGGTCAGGTGACGTCACAATAACCCTGACTTCAGGAGGGTTGAACATAAGGCTGGGAGGAAAAGAAGGGAAGGAAAGGGAAGGGAAGGAGCCTGGCATACGGCTACACTCCACATTTAGCTTGCTGGTCATGTAGTTTATTTATTTATTCTTTTATTTCGAGGATAATGAAATAAAGCACTCCCCGTGTGTATGCAGGTGTGTAAATTTTGTCATCAGAAAAAATTTCTGCCGATTTTCACAAATTTTTGAAACTTTGATTTTTTTAAAATGCACTGTGTACTTGTTTGGGGATTGAGGGAATGAAACAATACCAGGTAGTCACGAGAAAGTTGAAAATGATCATCTAATGAGGATTGCTTGTGTTCCTACAGTGTTGACCCCGCGCATGCATATTGTGGTTAGGAAGCTGGCAGACGACAAAGGATTTAGAGGGCACAGTATTTGCTGAATTTTTTTTTAATATTCAAACTTACCAAATTTGGGCAAAATCAAATAAGTTTTCAGTTAGAGACTAGTGTTTCACAAAAAGTGGGGTTTTTATACAAATTTCTGTGGTTGCCTTAGTACGTGCGGTATGAATGCAAGAGTGATATAGGAAAACAGACAGAAAAGTGACAAAATATGAAGCAGGAGTGTAGCCACTGCACTGTGGGGCCCCCCCCCCCCTCCCCCTCTCTCTCTCTCTATCTCCCTCTCTCTCTCTCTCTCTCTCCCTCTCTCTCTCTCTCTCTCCTCTCCTCTCTCTCTCTCTCTCTCTCTCTCTCTCTCTCGCTCCTCCAGCTCTCACAGGGACCTCTACCCCTCAGTGCACAAGTCAGGCCTGGCTTCGCCCTATACTGTCTGTGACGCCTCATCTCCCCGAATTCTGATTGTCTTCTGATCGTTGTCCTCCTTCCTTCCTTCCCTCCTTCCTTCCTTCTCTCCTTCCTTCCTTCCCTCCCTCCTTCCTTCCTCCTTCCCCCAGCTGCCTCACCCTGCCTCAATTCCTCCTGGGGGTATGCTGTCTCAGATCAGTGTGTGTCTCAGATCAGTGTATGCTGTCTCAGATCAGTGTATGTGCCGAGGTTTGCTTTAGGCCTCTGTACTGGGTGTTGTTCAATTTGTCATGTTGATTTGTTTTTACAAGACAGGGTTGTATAAATTCCGTTTATCATGATCATCATCATCACTATCATCATCATCATCACCATCATTATCATCATCATCATCATCCTCATTATTATAACTATCATTATTATCATCATCATCATCTCAACATCATCATCATCATCATCATCATCATTATGTTCATAATTAATATCATTTTCGTATTATTATCGGAACAAATAATGCTTGTTACTGATGGCTCTGTACTGTAGGTGTACGCCAAAGTGAGTTATTGGCATATGAGGGGTCTATTTATACACAGTGTCTGTTCGTTTCTGTTGAAGGGAAGAAAAAGCACAAGGCGACGGGAGGGGATGGAGGGGGGAGAGGATTAGTAAAGGGAAATAATCAAAACAACTGGTGACAGGGGGAAAGAAATACAGAAAGACAGACAAACAAATACTTAGAAAAAGAGAGGGGCAGGTAAATAGAGGGAGAGGGGTCTGTCCGTGCTTTCAACACGTTTTTCTAGAAGCCATATCTTTATCGAGCAATGCAAGAAAATGGGACAAAAGATCCAAGAATTTTCGTTTCAAAACTCAAAGAGATGTTCATTCACAAAACATGACACAAAACCATTTGTGAAGCACCATTTCTAACACTTCAGCGGAAAGACAGAGAGACACACAGGCAGAGACAGAGGCAGACAGGGACATATAAACATACATACAGACAGACAGACCAAGAGACAGAAATAAACAAGCAAACAGAGACAGGGGCAGAGCCATAAGCAGAAAGGTGAGAAGCAAGGAGTCCAGTACAGAACATTTGATAAGCGGCCATACTGCCATACTGATAAACACCCAAACAGACAGAAAGACAGGCAGACAGACAGACAGGCAGACAGAGATAAAGACAGACAGGGACATACAAACAACAGAGATACAGACAAACCAACAGACAGAAAACAAACAAACAGTGACAAAGAACAGAGACATAGAAGTGAGATGCAATGAGGCAGACCAAAAGCATATAGAGAAAAAACCCAACAAACTATTATACTGACAAACACACAAAAACCCCACACGGACAGACAGGCAGACAGAAGTCAGACAGACAAACAAACAGACAGACAGTCAGACAGACAGATATTCATGCTGTCCATCCAGATCATCAGCCTATTAATGACTTTTTACTGTCTGTACTCCAGAGACAGGGGACGGGATAGCTCAGTGGTCAGGGCACTCGCTTTCCCCAGCCAAGTTCAAGCAGCGTCGAGCGTAGTTACCACTTAGATAGGTGACCGTTGGCTTCAGTATAGTCCCCCAGTTCACACAGCTGTAAATGGGTACCTGTCCTCTTTAGGGTCAGGGAAGGTAAAGCAGCGAGGGAGAGGAGATGGGCGCCGCCCTCAAAATGCTGGCCCCTTGAGAAGTTGAGGTCTCTGATGCCTCACTCCCCTACGACCACATAGGGTATGAGACACCTTTACCTTTACCTTACTTTTCTCCAGATACCCCTGATCATCCCCTGCTGACTGCCGAAAGTCCAGATGGACGGGTGGTCTGGAGGTAACGCACCTGCCTAGAAAACCATCAGTCCGGGTTCGATCCCCGTTTTGTGCCCGAAACTCTTCCCCCGTCTACTAAACCCTGAGTAGTGGTCTGGGTGCTAGTCTTTCGGATGTGACAATTAACCCAGGTCCCGTGTGCAGCACACATTTAGCGCTGGTAAAAGAACGACAGAGTTGTCCCTGGCAAAACTCTGTAGAAAAGAAGTCACTCTGATAGGGAAACAAATACACATGCAGACAGGAAAAAATAAAATAATAGGCGGCGCTGCGCTTGTGGCGACGCGCTCTCTCCGGTGCAGAGCAGCCCGAATTTCACACCGAGAAATCTGCCGTGACTGAAAGTGGAAAACAATGTAATACAAATAACAGCTTTTTCTTTTATTCTTTTATATCGAGGATAATAGACTAAGCACGTACGTGATTTTTTACATCCAGTCCACGTGTGTATGCAGTCTTGTAAATTCTGTCATCTGTGCCCACCGGCACGCAATGGCCTACTCTTACGAAAAGCGGAACAGGATTTCACGTGTGCCCAAGATGTTCTGCGTGCGTTCGCACACGGGGCCTCGGTTTATAGTCTCAACCGAAGGACTTTTGGGGAGTCTGCACTGATGTTAACTGCAGAGGAAAATATCCCCTTGAACGGGAATCGAACCCGGGTCGTCAGATTGCGAGCGCAATGTTCTAACCACTAGGCTATCCCGTCCGCCAGCTTTGCAGCCGCGTAAGTGCTTCGTCACAAAAAGGGGAGATAATAACGACCTGACTGTTCCTCCCCCCCCCCCCCCTCAACTCCCTGCCTGCCTCCAGCCATCCTCCATATGCTGACTTCAATTTCTCTCCAAAAACAAGTGCATGCATTCAGATCTCCTTTTTTCTGTTTGTGTTGTGTTGTGTTGTTTTGTATTGTATTGTAATGTTTCGGTGTTTGTGTTTGCAATGACAAACGATCCACAAACTTAACAGCAGTGGAACTCACGCTGAGTGTGTGTGTGTGTGTGTGTGTGTGTGTGTGTGTGTGTGTGTGTGTGTGTGTGTGTGTGTGTGTGTGTGTGTGTGTGTGTGTGTGTGTGTGTGTGTGTGTGTGTGTGTGTGTGAGAGAGAGAGAGAGAGAGAGAGAGAGAGAGAGAGAGAGAGAGAGAGAGAGAGAGAGAGAGAGAGAGAGAAAGTCTAATGCCGAATATGTTGCTATGTGAGTACGTGATTATTAAAACATCATCCTGGCCCTTTCGGAATCCATTCCATTTATTCCAGACAAATGCACAGCGAATCGTGATGCTTTCTGTGTTTTAAAAAGTGGTGCTAAAGGTGTCCCATAGCCTCGGTGGTCGTAGAGGAGCGAGGCGTCAGAGACCTCAGCTTCTCAAGGATCCAGCATATTGAGGACGGCGCCCATCTCCTCTCCCTCGCTGCTTTACCTTCCCTGACCCTAAAGAAGGATGGTACCCATTTACAGCTGGGCGAACTGGGGGACTGTACTGAAGCCAAGGCGCGCAAAGCAGTCACCCATCCTCTTGGTAACCCCCTCGATGTTTCCTAACCTTGGCTTGGGGAAAGCGACTGCTCTGACCACTGAGCTATCCCGCCCCTTGTTGTAAAGGTAAAGGTAAAGGTGTCCCATAACCTGTAAGGTCGTTGGGAAGCGAGGCGTCAGAGACCTCACTTCTCTAGGGGCCAGCATATTGAGGGCGGCGCCCATCTCCTCTCCCTTGTTGTAGCTCCTTTGAAAACCAGAATTCTCTACAGGCAGTCTGTGGACCGCATGTTGTTGCTTCTTTTCTCATTGGATGGTTCGGGTTTCTGAAACCTGTCGTTTAATTTCATTCGAGGCTGTCTTTGTTCTTGAATGTTGCACTCAAACAAATTGCAAAGCTGGGATCGTCTTGGGAGGCATCACATTGTCCGGGTGAGGTGGACAGAAGGTGAGGCTCTCCTGTTCTCTGTAAGCAGATTAAAAATAGCATGTGCTGATTTATAGGTAGGCTTTTATTGCCATGCTGCAGATCCTCTTTTTCAGATCCTGAAAAGTTTGTTTTACTAAATCACAAAAGGGTGTACAGACACTTATTGAAGATAAAAGAAACTGGCTTTTTTTCAAAACAAAAACTATGAAAAAGCAAGCAAAGAACAAAACAAAAACATCAAACAAACATCGAGACGAACAAGGTAAAGGAGGTAAAGAAGTCCCATAACCTATAAGGTCGTAGGGGAGCGAGGCGTCAGAGACCTCACTTCTCTAGGGCCAGCATATTGAAGGCGGCGCCCATCTCCTCTCCCTCGCTGCTTTACCTTCCCTGACCCTAAAGAGGGCAGGTACCCATTTACAGCTGGGTGAACTGGGGGACTGTACTGAAGCCAAGGCGCGCAAACGGTCACCCATCCAACTGGTAACCACGCTCGACGCTGCTTAACTTGGCTGGGGGAAAGCGAGTGCGACGAACAAGAGCAAATAGTAAAAACAGTACCAACAATTGACAAACCCAGCACAAAACACAGCCATGCAGAAGTTGATTCGAGTCATTGAATTCTTTCTTTAAAAACATCAACAAAATCTAAAACAAGAAATACAGGAAAACAACAACAACACACAAACAACAATCAACTTTTCCCCGCAAGAATCAAACCTTGACTGTGTATTTCAGACTTTCTGCTTTTGTCCGCAACCCCCCCCCCCCCCCCCCACCCCCGAAAAAAAAATCTACTATATGAATGAAATAAAACAAACTGTTCGAAAAACTGCGAGACTGAATTATTGATGTTTTCAGCCAATATTTTTTTTCTGTTTCTTGGGTAAACTTGTGTCTGTTCCTGATTGCTCTTAATAAAACATTCACCTTGTTGTTTGTTTTTGGCGGATTAAATAACAGTGAAGTATCTCATAGTTCAAATTCTATGCAGACTTGTTAGTGCCTATATGTAACGTGCAGAAATTCAAATATCTAACGCAACGATCCTGGTGAATTGTGGAAATAAAGGAAGAAAATACCTTGTGGGAATGCCGAGGCCAGGCAGTATAAACAACATCCCCACCTTCTGGACATTCCCCGCTAGCAATTCCCTCTTTTCTATCCCTCTCTGTTTCCGCTTGATTCTTTTTCTTCATGTCACCCCCTTCTTTTCTATTTTCTGCCCTCTTGGTCCAGTCTCCTGCGTTGTTGGTTTTTTTACAGAAAGATTTAAAAATAACAATTCCTTCCCACGCCGAATTCAGAGGTGCTGAGCCTGACCTGCCAGGCGCTTACCAGCAGCTCGTGGCACTGTGTCCACAGTCTGCCTGCTGGGGTGCTATTCTGCACCTCCCTTCACCATCTATCTATCTATCTATCTATCTATCTATCTATCTATCTATCTATCTATCTATCTATCTGTCCCGTAGTCTGACGACCGTGGGGGCACCCTCAAAGACTCAGCAACCAGTTCCCTCCATTCCTCTCTCTGTTCTGCCTTTCTCAGGGTTTTGTTGAGTTCTAGGCCTGCCCATTCGCTGATGTTATCCTCCCAGCTCTTCCTCGGTCTGCCTCTTCTTCTTCCTCCTTGGACATACACGAATAATATTTTTTTTAATTTATTCTTTTATATCGAGGATAATGGAATAAGCACTTATGTGCTTTTTTACATCCAGTCCCCGTGTGTATGTGGTTTTGTAAATTTTGTCATCTGCTTCCACCGGCACACAATGGCCTACTCTTCCGAAAAGCGGAACAGGATTTAACGTGTGCTCAAGATGTTCTGCATGCGTTCGAACACGGGGCCTAGGTTTATAGTCTCATCCGAAGGACTTTGACATTCAGTTCGATTTTTTTGTCAAACTGGGAAGAAAGGGCGAGCCTGGGAATCGAACCCAGAACCTCACGGTTAACTTGTTGGCAGGAGAACGTCTTAACCATCCTGCCACCTTCCTTCCTACACGAAGGCATATTAAGTGTATGAATGGCTGAGCTTTGTTTTATCCAAATGTTTTCCGCATTAGAAATATGAGTTCTACAGAAAGCATCTAACTCTACTATCTAAACCCATCAAAAGTTTTCCTTCTTCCACCCAACAGTCCAAAACACTGAGACTTATGGACGAATGGCAAAAACTACAGAACGATGGAGTTTTCTTGTAGTCTGCTGACACGCTGTTTGGAAAACACCGTGGTGAGTTTCATGAATGTTGAAGAGTCTGCTTCACGCTCATCCAACCCTAACGACAGCCGGATCAGCGCTGGACGTGGTCAGAAGAGGCATCTCTGGCAGGGTCACACTCCTTGACATTCCCAGAGATGTTACCTGTCTTCATGTTTCGTGGCCAGTAAAGTGCCTCATTATGTCACCCCCAAACTTAACTTTGTTACGTCATGTGTGGAACATGCTGTGTGTGCGTTTGCCACACTGGTCTTGGGTTTGTCGTCTCATCCACAGGACATTCAGGGGAGTTCTCCTGTTGGGGTGCCGACGGACGGGGAGGGGGCTTTCAGTATAAATAACATCTTTTGGAAATTCTGTGATAGGAATTCCCCTTTTTCTATCCCTCTCTTTGTTTCTGCCTTGTTCCTTTTCTTCATGTCACCTCCTTTATGTCTATGTTTTTCCCTCTTGGTCCATTCTCCTGCTTTTTTTTTTTATCCAGAAAGACTTACAAATAACAATTCTCTCCTATGCCGAAGTCGGATATACTGGGCCTGACTTGTCAGGCACTTAACAGCAGCCCATCGCATTTTTGCTCGTAAGACAGAGAACAGTAGTTGCTGTCTGAGCGTTCGACGAAGAAGAAGAATTCAAGGGAATGGAGGTCAGAACACCACACGCTGTGTACTACACAGCTCACGGACGACTGGAGCCAGCGACCCTCACTGTTCGTCACACCAGGACTTGGAGGTTCTAACCACGAGACCA
The DNA here is from genome assembly GCA_028751875.1 of Rapana venosa. Taxonomy (NCBI): domain Eukaryota; kingdom Metazoa; phylum Mollusca; class Gastropoda; order Neogastropoda; family Muricidae; genus Rapana; species Rapana venosa. The sequence continues at coordinate 89,971,676 of CM054136.1, read as the reverse complement.
CCAGCCCCCCCTTCCCCCCTCACCACCACCACCAGTGCAGCAGTGAGGTTCTGAAGGAGGCAGCTGTCCAATTGCTGCATCTCCTCCTGCATGTTTTGCACAGCACAGTTCGCTGTGATAACGCCAGCATGACTTTGCTTTATAAGCCCTTTAGGGTTAGTGGAGCGGAGTTATAATTATAGCGGAGTTGTATAGCTGAGTTGTATAGCTGAGTTATAACTATAGCTGAGTTATATAGCGGAGTTTGTGATAGGATGATCTGTGGGTAGAGCATTGCGCTCGCGATCTGACGGCCCAAATCGAGCCCCCTCCCCCCCCCCGCCCCCCCCCCCCCCCCCCCCCGTCCCCCGCCCCATAGACGCCAGTTTCACATTATTTTCTCTGGATTGACCATCAGTGCCGACCCCACTCCCCTGAAAGTCTTTTGCATGAAACTATAGACCGAGGTCCAGTGTGCGAACGCACGCACATTTTGGACACAAAATACAACCTTTCCGTCTTTCGTAAGAATAGGCCATTTGTGCCAGTGGGACTGCATGACAACATTTACAAAACCGCATGTACTGAGGGACTGGATGTAAAAAAGCACATGAGCGCTTATTCCTTTATCCTCGAAGTAAAGGGGTTAAAAAATTAGAAATAATCTCTCTCTCTCTCTCTCTCTCTCTCTCTCTCTCTCTCTCTCTCTCTCTCTCTCTCTCTCTCTCTCTCTCTCTCTCTCTCTCTCTCTCTCTCTCTCTCTGAGTAACATGGCAGAGAAGAGAAACAGAGCAGACACAAGGGAAAACAGGGGTATAACTAGCTGCTGCCAGGCTGGAAATAAGCAGCAATGTCAACAACAACATTACAAACAAAAAAGACACAACTGTAAAACCTGACAACTGAGGCCACAATTTAAAAAGGGTGTCTAAATGAAAGGAGAAGAAAAGCGAAGAAAGATGAAAATATCAATCCCTTCAGGGGCAATTTGGCAAGAGGTCATTCCGACCTTTCTTGCTGATGATGGCGTCTGTCATGGCGGCTGTATTCATGCTCCACTCCTTGGAGAGCTGCCTCACACGGCAGAACGATCACTGCTGTGCACTGTGCTATGGCTTGCTCTTCTGTTCATCGGCAAAGAACGCTGTGCTGCTTCTTCTTCAGAATGTGTCCCAGTGAACCTAATACGAGACGATTCAGAAAGCGTCATATTCAAACAGCAACTGACAGCGTCATATAAATCTTTTTGGTTTAAACAAGTTATTTCTTTCTCTCTTCAAGAAATGATGACAAAAATTTAAGTCGATGACAGCATAGCAGGGGACGAACATCAAGCCACAGCTTGTTTCATTCCCGCTCTTGGGGCAAACCAGCAACATTTTGGGTTTTGCAAACAATGTGAAGCTCATTTCCCGCAGAGTCCTGTAAAAACCGTTCATCCATCCCCCCTCTCCAATCAAAAAGGGTTTTTTATAAACCGATTTTTTAATTCATATTTTGCTGGATGTCTCCATTGCTTTGGAATATACCTCATAGCTTTTCATGTTGATTGATGTTTACAGTCAGAGGAAGACAGACGTTATGGCCTAGTGGTTAAGACTGGGGGACTCAAAGCAGTCAAGTCGTGGGTTCACATTTCTGCAGTGGTGTACCGGTGAATTAAGGTTGGGGAATTTTACGATCTCCCAGGTCAACTTAAAGTGCAAACCTGCCAGTGCTGTAATTCCCCTCATGTATATATATACACATACAGAAGATCAAATTATGTATATTAAAGATCCTGTAAGTCATGTCAGCGGTCAGAAACACGACCACACTCAGCATGCATCCTGTGTACACCAAAAAAAATAAATAAATAAAAGAGCTGCTCTGATGTCGGCATATTTCGGCAGCGTCACAAGCCCAGAGGAAGACCAGGCATGAGACATCCCACCCTGCAGTGAGGGCAGAGAAGAGAAACGACCATCAGTGTCTGCCCTCCATCAAGACTGGCCTATCAGTGAGACAAGCACAGCGGTGACAGTCCTGTGTCACGGTCAGCACACTGCTCTCATTGCGCCTGGCTGGAGGCAGTACAGCTTGCTGCTAGGACATATCCAGACAGAACTTTCCACAGGGGAAAGGAGTTCTATCTCTCTGGTGTTCACACTCTCGCCCTGAAACCAACAGAAACACCAAACTGAAACCAGAAAAATACTTCCAGTTCCAATATTGCTCTTCATTAAAAGATGAGCAGTTCATACAGAATTTTAGGGTAAATCAGAGTTGGCTGCTTGTTGGTTTGTGTCATATAATACTACAGAAACTATAATGCAATGGACGTTTTGAACGTGGAAATGTTCTCCCGTGCAAGAACGTACTTCTTCAGGTTTTACTTTGTTTCTCTCCCTGTTTCCAATATATAAAAACAGACAAAAGAGGGAAAGACATCACGTTGACGGAGTTGACCTCTAGTGGCAATGACCACACGACTGCTGGAAGTCTTGTCCTTGATAGTCATCACTGAACGATTGCTTGCACAAGAACAACGGATAAGAGACAGAATTCGTTGATGCAGGGCTGAGGTATTGTCATGTGATGCCTCTCTTTCTTCGTATGCGTAACCCTTTCCTCTTTGCTTTTTTCAGTTGATTTTTTGGAAATATCTCAAGTGGATGAGTTGACAAAAAGAGGATAGTCTTTTGCTTATAGAGTAGACCATCTGGAAATGAAATCTGACTTTGACCTTGCAGTCAGTAAACCAGTTCCTTGAATTTCTTGACGACAGCTCAAACCCATCAAGTTCTTTGCAGTCTTCCTGGAAGCAGTTCCAGACTGAGGGACCTTGTCCTGGGTCTTAGAGAGAGTTCAGTCCAAACAAGGCCGACTTGTGGTGGTCTGACTGCAGACAGTAAAACAGAACTGACCACAAGTGTGACCCGGTCTGGCTGACCACTGACCTGTATCAAAAATACCTAGAAAGGGTGCTCTTGCTGGCCTCAATACTCCCTGTCTTCCTTCGCACGCACGCACACGCGCGCGCGCGCACACACCAAAACACACACACACACACACACACACTTACACACACACACACTCACACACACACACTCACACACACACACACTCACACACTCACACGCACACACACACACTCACACTCACACACACACACACACACACACACACACAGAGTCGTTCTTTCCTGTCTCAGTACCTTCTGTCTTCCTGTCTCTTCCCTCAACTCCCAGGGGTGGCTGAGCTATTGCACCCCAGAGCTGGTCCCCTGACTGATGCACTGACACAGACTCTGTAAATGGCTTTTCTGTCCATTCTGTCATTTTCTCTGTCTGCCCTTTTCGTCTCCTTTCATTGTGTCAGCAGAGCAGAGTCAATGGATCGTGCAGTCTGGTCACATCAACGTGGCTGTCTTTTCTGGGACATGAAAGAAAGGCATTGCCTCTTGTTGCCTGGTCATGTTTTTTCAACCCGGTTTTCGTTTCTGGGCTAATTGTTTGGCCTGCTTTTTCGTATCTGACGTTGCGTGAATGTGTCTTGCAATAACTTCCCATTTTCAAAGTGTGATTTCTTTTTCCATGTCTCCCAGGCATACCTAAGTATTGTGTATTTGTATAACACTTTCAGAAGCTTTTAGAAGCTAGGAAAAGTTCAAACTTTAATGGTCACTGCTAATGTCAGTGTCTATAGACAGAAGCTAGGAAATGTTCAATTAATGGTAACTGCTAATGTCAGTATCTATAGACAGAAGTTAGGAAATGTTCAATTAATGGTCACTGCTAATGTTAGTGTCTATAGACAGAAGCTAGGAAATGTTCAGTTAATGGTCACTGATTGGAGATCCCCCCTTAGCAGTGAGAGATTCAAATAGGAAAGAAGGGGCAAGGCTGGGAATGGAACCCAGAACCTCACGGTTTACATGATAGGCAGGTGAACGTCTAAACTGGACTGGATGCGAAAAAAGCACATGAGTGCTTCTTCCATTATCCTCGAAATAAGAGAATATAAATTAATTAATTAATAAACCATCCTGCCACCTTCCTTCTTGTTCCCATATTTCACAAGATTGGTGAGCTTTTCTCCACTGCTTGTCAGTCCATCAGTGTCACCAGCAAAGGATGGTGACTGTTCTTCACTGCTTGTCAGTCCATCAGTGTCACCAGCAAAGGATGGTGACTGTTCTTCACTGCTTGTCAAGCCATCAGTGTCACCAGCAAAGGATGGTGACTGTTCTTCACTGCTTGTCAAGCCATCAGTGTCACCAGCAAAGGGTGGTGATTGTTCTTCACTGCTTGTCAAGCCATCAGTGTCACCAGCAAAGGGTGGTGATTGTTCTTCACTGCTTGTCAAGCCATCAGTGTCACCAGCAAAGGGTGGTGATTGTTCTTCACTGCTTGTCAAGCCATCAGTGTCACCAGCAAAGGGTGGTGATTGTTCTTCACTGCTTGTCAAGCCATCAGTGTCACCAGCAAAGGGTGGTGATTGTTCTTCACTGCTTGTCAAGCCATCAGTGTCACCAGCAAAGGGTGGTGATTGTTCTTCACTAGTGGTCAGGCCATCAGTGTCACCAGCAAGGGATGGTGACTGTTCTTGCTTCAATGCTACTTCACCTGGGATGTATTCCTCACTTGTGGGTGAGTGATGATGTGCCGATGACAGGAGACAAGATGTTCCCTTCAATGAGTCTGTGGGTGTGTTAGACCCATCCTGTTAGATGCTATTACTGCTTAGTTTGTCGTCCCTCTTCTCCTCTCTCTTCTCATCTCCTCATCTCTATCTTCTCTCTCTTCTCTCTTCTCTCTCTCTCTCTCTCTCTCTCTCTCCTCCTCTCTCTCTCTCTCTCTCTCTCTCTCCTCTCTCTCTCTCTCTCTCTCCCCTTCTCTCCTCCTTCTCTCTCCCTCCTCTCTCCCTCCTCTCTGTCACCAGACAGGGAAAAAAAACACTTTCTCTAAAGCCTAAAGGGAGATCAGACAGAGTGCAGGAGAACAAGTCAAGTTGAGTTATCCTCCTTGTAGCTTCCTTGTTTGAATCTTAGGGGAGGATCTGGTGTCCTTGTCTGTTTGTTTGTCAGTCTGTCCGGCTGGCTTTTGTCCTGTTTACAATGTGAGGGCGGGGCACATGTGGTCAAGGTTTGTTTCGTCTGGTGGTTCGGACGTAAGCAGTCTAGCGAACGCACGCAGAACATCTTGTGCACATGTTAAAACCTGTTCCGATTTTTGGAAGAGTAGGCCATTGTGTGCCGGTGGGAACGGATGATGAAATTTACAAAACTGCATACACACGGGGACTGGTTGAAAAAAGCACATGAGTGCTTGTTCCATTATACTCGAAATAAAAGAATAAAATAAATGGAATAAATATCTCTTGGCCTTTTTACTGGTATCCATGAATGACTTTGTTAACATAGGAAGCTTGGCTGGCAGAACATTGGCTTCTCTCCTGGGAACAGACGATAACATTTACAAAACTACATGTACACGGGGACTGGATGAAAAAGCACATGAATGCTTATTCCACTATCCTCGAAATAAAAGAATTTTTAAAAATTAATAAAGAATAAATGAAACAAATATCATCTCAGCGCTGTTGCTCATTTCTATACTATCACAAAACCAGGCTTGCTTTGTCACACCCTCAAAACTGCATTCCATACAGAACAATCGATGTTAGACCAGCGTGAGGCTACCAACCAGAGGTGGTCCTGCCGTGCTGCTGGGTTATTTTGGTGGTGCGCCATTCATGTCTGCTGTGTGCCATATATGCAGAGTACCTTTTGTTTTACTTAAGTCAACTTAAGTGAACATGTGCTGAGAGAAGAATACCAAACACACTCTGCCGCAGAATTAACTGTGCACTGCTAAGAATGGTGCAGTTTATCCTTACTCCACACACTTCTTTGCTTGATGTTAAAAAGCATTAGACATCAAAACAATAGAACGCATTTTGAAACTTGCTCTGCATTGTTTTAACTTTTTTGGAATGGCATGTATTAAGCATATTTATAAACAATAATGTATATTTTCTGTGCACAAGAAACACTCAAAGAGGACATATTAAAAGCAGAGCTGACAATAACTTGATGATACTGACATTATTGTGACATTGTCACAATCTCCTTCCAAAATTACACACCTGCACTGAGACCTGCATCAGCGGTAAGGTCAGTGACCAGAACCAGTGTTCTCTTTCATCACAGGAAGAATATGTCTGATTACAGGAAGAAAATATCTGATCACAGGAAGAAAATATCTGATCACAGGAAGAATGTCTGAAGACAGGAAGAAAATGTCTGATGACAGGAAGAAAATGTCTAATGACCAGAAGAGAAGCCAATCCTGGTTTGAAGTCTGTTCTCTGTGGTCAGTGCTGATGAAGCAGGGCTTGGCCTGACAGACACTGGACATAGGTTGTCACCACAGGGTTATCTGTTCCTTTGGTCAGTGACCTCTTGAGCCGTGAGCCGCTAGAGGTGAGTTGAGGAGAAAGATGTTGCCTTTGTGTTGATGAATATTTATTGCTGTCTGAGTGTGCCTCGTTTTCTAATAATGGTTTCTCCGAGGAAGACCCGTTTCCAGTGCTGTCTTCTCTGTCTGACATCTGAACGTGATCCTAGCCTAGATGTTTGTTCGTTCATTCATTCATTCATTCATTCATTTCATTTGTTTGTTTGTTTATTTATTTATTTAGTTTATTCTTTCCATCGAGATTGATGGAATAAACACTTACGTGCTTTTTTTACATTCATCCCTGGGTGCATACAGTTTTGTAAATTTTGTCATCTGTTAAAGCAGGCACACAATGGCCTACTCTTCCAAAAACGGGAACAGGTTTTAACGTGGGCGCAAAGATGTTTTGTGTGCGTTCGCACAGGAGGCCTCAGTTTATTGTCTCATCTTAGGACTTGATGATGGAAAGATGGAAGTCAGTTTGATTACAGGTGCAATTCCTCTGTGTGGGGGGGGGGGGGGGGTGCGTATGGGTGTGTGGGGGTGGGTGTGCATATTTGTGTGTTTGTTGGGAGGATAGGTGGGAAGGTGTGGATAAGTGTGCGTGCGTGCGTGCGTGCGTGCGTGTGTGTGTGTGTGTGTGCGTGTGTGTGTGGGGGGGGGGGTATTAGTGTGTGTGTGTGCGCGCTACCCACGCGCATTTGTGTGCGTGTTGCGTGTGTCCGCGCAAGCGAGTCTGCATGCGTGCGTGTGTACCCTGATCACCAGGAGCAGCAGGAGAGATGTGTGACTGAGGGAAGGAAGCAGCAGTATCAATGATGGGCAGGCAGTGTCACAGGGGGCTGTGAAGTCAGGCAATGAGCCGTGCTCTGGTCAGAGCTTGCTGTCCTTTTGCTTGCCTGCCTGCCTGCTTGCCTGCCTGCCTGCCAAATTAGCAGGAACTGGAGGACTCGAGCCATTCCTAGCTAGACTACCTCCTATCTCTGCACACGACTAATTGGCTGGCTGCCTGCTTGGCTGGCTGGTTGATTGGCTGCCTGGTTGGCTGGCTGGTTGGCTGGTTGGTTGATTGGCTGCCTGGTTGATTGGCTGCCTGGTTGGCTGGTTGGCTGGCTGCCTGGTTGGCTGGTTGGCTGGTTGGCTGGCTGGCTGGTTGACTGGTTGACTGGATGGTTGATTGGCTGGCTGGTTGATTGGCTGGCTGGTTGATTGGCTGAATAGCTGGCTGGTTGGCTGGTTGACTGCTGTGTGATACAGAATGTTAAGGCTTAAAGTGCTCAGCAAGGTAACTTATATATGTCGGCTTAAGTCCCTCATTTGTCTGTCTCTACCTCTACCTCTATCTGTGTGTGTGTGTGTGTGTGTGTGTGTGTGTGTGTGTGTGTGGTGTGTGTGTGTGTGTGTGTGTGTGTGTGTGTGTGTGTGTGTGTGTGTGTGTGTGTGTGTGAACAGCAGCAGCATAGTAGTTTCAACACCACGAACATCTGGTGTAGTAACTCCTACACTAGTTCTACCACTTGTTACAACTCTTCTCTCTTCTCTCTCCACACACTCACACACACCTCACACACACACCCACCACACCACCTCACACACACCACACCCCCTCACCCCACACCCACATCACACCTCCCACCTCCTCCACCACCCCCCTCCCCCCACCCCACACACTACATCCACCCAACTCACACACCTCATCACACACACCAACATCCCCCCCCCCCCAACCCTCACACGCATCAATCTTCATTCCAGAGTTTCTTGGTAACCTCTGTTGCCCTCGCTGCCCATAATCTCCCAATCTCCTCCTCTCCTCCTCCCGTACTGAGGTCACTGGGGGGGGGGGGCGGTGACTCCCTAGTCCCTCACCCAACCTGCTGGAGGGGGTTCTCAGGTTGGACAGCAAATTGGAGAAGCCTCGAACGAGATAACAAGCGTCCATCCTGGGCCCCTGATGCGTCGCCTCCCATCAGGCCAGCAAATACGTCAGCAAACTGCCTGCCCTCCCTCCTCCTCTCTCCCTCTCCCCTCCTCTCCTCTCCTCCTCTCCCCTCCTCTCCCCTCCTCTCCTCTCCTCCTCTCTTCTCCTCTCTCAGGCGTTGCCCCTGTAGAGATCTGTGAATCATTCATGGATTCTCAAATTGGCTTTCAGAATACTGGCTATAAGACAGAGACCGGGAGAGAGGGAGAGAGAGCGTGGGTGGAAGGTTGAATGTGTGTGTGTTTGTGTGCGCGCGCGCGCGCGCGCGTGCGTGCGTGCGTGTGTGTGTGTGTGTGTGTGTGTGTGTGTGTGTGTGTGTGTGTGTGTGTGTGTGTGTGTGTGTGTGTGTGTGTGTGTGTGTGTTTGAGTTTGTGTGTGTGAATGTAATTAATTGTAACTGGCTGCATGTGAAAGACTAGGATGAATGAAAGCGCTTTGATTTGGTTTTTTTGCAAGATATAGCGCTGTATAAATTCCATATATCATTATGATTATTATTAATATATGTGTGTATGAATCTGTGTATGTATGTATGTATGTATGTATGTATGTATGTATGTGTGTTTGTGTAGATATACGCATGTGTGTATATACAGTATAGATACCTAGTTATTGGCCTATGGCTCAGACTGTTTCAATACAATTAATCAAAATATATAATGTCCTCAGACGTACATAACTCCATTGTTACGATGAATATTAATCATTGAAATAATATCATAAAACAACAACAGAACAATCCGAACTAAGGGAACAGATCCACGGGTTGTCTGAATCCGAGCCCAGTGTTTTATGTCCTGATAGCTCACCGAATAAGCCATACACTTCCTGCAATTTTAAACCAAGCCTCTATCTTATCCAGGAAGAATCCTCGGCATTACACTTGCATGCATCTTGATTCTGCAGGCTTCTCTAGAACGTCAGTCCTCACGTTAAGAGCCTACTGAGAGCTTCAGGTGTATGACTGTGTGACAAATGGCGGGGTAGTGGTGCGGGTTGCTGTGTGGGTGCAGTATCTAGACAATGCAAGAAGAGAGAAAGCAGGGACTGTCATGAAGCCACAATGGCGGAGATTGGCGATTGTTCAGTCTTGACTTGACATGCACAGCAAGTGACCCAGACGGAAAAAGATCGACTTTCCCAAAACAGAAGCGTGACTGTGGCCATAATTCTCAGTATCACGACTTATGTGCATGGCACCAACAGTAAATCCGGCAGGGCTAGAAGATTGCGACATCTACTTCTTGCCGTTATTGCTTTATTTCCGCATGGACCTGGGGGTCTGGGTAGACGAATGGTTAGAAGGGTGAAGTTGGGATGGGGTGATAAAGTGAAGGGGATTGTTCCAGTCTTCGGGATCCAAGGGACTGGTTTTCTCTGGACCCGCAGGAAAAACCGCCATGGCTGTGGCAGCAGGCATGTCTTCGTCCTCTTGGAAGATGACCAAGGCGTCACAGTCCTGCCAGGCCTGACTCCTCAGACCCTGTGCAGAGTTGAACTGTGTACCTGACGGGCTTTCGGGATCAAGTCTGGGTTCTGCCGTTATAATATTGTGTGTGTGTGTGTGTGTGTGTGTGTGTGTGTGTGTGTGTGTGTGTGTGTGTGTGTGTGTGTGTGTGTGTGTGTGTGTGTGTGTGTGTGTGTTTAATCTTTTATAATAATTATTGTCTCAGAAAGAACTGCTGCTACATGATGTTATAAAAGAGGGACAACACTGGAGATATAATAAAATTATTAACTCATTGGTATCATGACATTACAGTCTTATGTCTCAGGGAAGTGGGAAGAAACATTAACCCTTTAGTGACAGGACACAGATTTTAAAATATTACAGGAGTGTGAAGAAACCTTAATTATTTAGTAACAGGGCACAGGTCTAGTGTATTGAGGAAGTGTGAGGAAACATTGTCTCTTTAGTGACAGGGGGAAAACTGAAATGCTACCGAATTGGGAAGAAACATGAACTCTTTTGTGACGTAATATAGATTCTAAAATATTAGGAAAGTGTGAAGAAACATTAACTGTTTGGTGACAGATCACAGAATCTTAATTATTAGAGATGTGCCTAGAAACATGAACTCTTTAGTGACAGGGTACAGAATCAAATGTACCTTAGTATGAAGAAACATTGACTCTTTAGTGACAGGGTACAGAATCAAATGTACCTTAGTATGAAGAAACATTAACTCTTTAGTGACAGGGTACAGAATCAAATGTACCTTAGTATGGAGAAACATTAACTGTTCAGAGACGGGGCACAGAATGCAAGGCATCTGGTAAGTCATGAAACATAAGATCTTCATGACATGTTTGTCCGTCGTGTTTGACCATGACCTCTAAACAACAGAGGAGGCAGCTGCTGTTTCGGAAATTGGGCAGAAATGTGATTATAATAGGGGTGCCTTGCCCACAGCACACCCCACTCCCTGGGCCAAGAAGGCATATGGACAGTCAGCATTGGAGATGTTCGCCAAAAGCCAACTAACCCCAAGGGCTGCAGTACACAAGGACTATGCAAGTCAAGCCTCCTAGTCAGAGAGTCATAGACGATCACTATCTTCGTTAACAAGACACAGAATCTAGAGCGGCCTCTATGGGAAGACAACCCTGGTTTATCAGGCCAGAGATGGCTGATGCACTGTGAAGTGTTCGCGGTTGGCATGGCGGGGACAAAGGCCACTGCATGGAGAAAACTCATGTGGCGACTGTGAAGGGTTCTCAGTTGGCGTAATGAGGACATAACGGCCACTGAAGGGAGATAACTCCTGTTTCGTTTCTAATGGCGTGTTGTCAGGAGATAGGGCAACAGCAATAGTCCTTGGGAATCCCTGCAAGAACCTGGCCCATGTTTCCACTGGGATGGAGAGTTGTCAGGTCAAGAGTACCCTCCCTTTGGTGCACAGTTCAAATCTTATCAGCGTCTTATGAGTCAGGAGTGAGGACATTGGGGTTTTTTCTGTCCTTATCCTGCAAAGGACATGGTTTGCTGTCCCATGATTTATTTTATCATCGAACAGACGCTAGAGCCCAGTGGTGAAGACCGTTCGACTTCAACCCCTAAGTCCATGAAGTCGTGGGTTTGAATCTCGGCAGCGTCTTGTGAATTAAGAGTGGGGATTTTTACGATCTCCCAGATCAGTGCAGACCTGCCAATGCCCTATTTTCTGTCCTGTATTTACACATACATAAGATCAAATATGCACGTTAAAGATACTGTAATTCATGTTAGCGTTAGGCGGGTTATAAAAACACGAAAACAATGATCAGCATGCATCCCTGAAGTCGGAATGCGGCTACCCTCAAGGTGGGCAAACACGATCGCAAACGCAAAATCTCACCTTTGGTAAACCTCCAGCCCAGAAACAATTTTTTTTTTAAAAAGATTCATCATGGTGTCCAATGATTCGATCAATCTCTATTTTGTCATTTGCTTCATCACTTCTGTCTTTGGCAGTACTCAGTGACATGAAGACCTTCCCTACCCCCCCCCCCCCCCCCCCCCCCCCCCCTCTTCCCCATCTCATGACGTCACACTGCCACAATCAAACACCGCCCCTGTCTGTCAGATCTACCTGTGCCATCAGTTCTTGTCAGAACAGAATTGGTCCTGCATGATCTCGCAAGGAACAAGGTTTTTGTTGCCATGAGTGGGGACGGGATAGCCTAGTGGTTAGAACATTGCGCTCGCAATCTGACGACCCGGGTTCGATTCCCGTTCGAGGGGATTTTTTCCCCCTGGAGTTAACATTAGTGCAGACTCCACTCTCCCTAAAAGTCCTTCGGATGAGACTATAAACCGAGGCCCCGTGTGCGAACGCACGGAGAACATCTTGCGCACACGTTAAATCCTGTTCCACTTTTCGAAAGAGTGGGCCATTGTGTGCAGGTGGGAACAGATGACAAAGTTTACATAAACCGCATACACACGGGGACTGGATGTAAAAAAGCACATGAGTACTTATTCCATTATCCTCGATATAAAAATTAATTGTTTTAATGAGTTGTTTACACGCACTAAACACTAATGATCACGCACATGACATGTTCCCTCTTCAGAAATGCAGCGTCTAGTTTTCAGTTTAACACTTAAAGGTGGCATGTCGAAACTTAACGCTGCAGTTCCAAAAATCAGTTTATATTCTAATCAGATTTGTGCGTTTGCGCATACTTAGAAGTTAGATGCAACATTTTGCAGTGGTGGTCCATTTTCTCTGCATCCTCAAATCTTGCCTACAATTTTTTAATACATTTACAATCAGCATTGATATCATTTGACAACGTATGATATAATGAGTCGTGTCCATAGGAGGATTTCATATCGCCACAGGCAGATATCCCCCATACATCGACGCTGCCTTGTTACTCGTCCTATGTAATGCTCCCTAATGCGCTGTAATGCTCTCTTGTACCGTTTAATGCTTTCTAATCCTGTCTAATGCGCTCTCTTCTTCTTCTTCTTCTTCTTCTTCTTTCTTCTTCTTTCTTCTTCTTCTCTTCTTCTTCATCTTCTTCGTCTCTTTTTCTTCGATTAAAAAATAGTGCAGGTTTTGAACTTGTGCAGAGTTGGGGTTTGTTTGCAGATTTGTCATTTTTGGGGTCTTCTTTCTCTTCTGCTTCTTCTTGTTTTTGTTCTTCTTCTCCATTCAAAAGTAGTGAGGAGAGGGGTTGTTATCTCTATTATCTTTTTCCTTTACATTTATTTTGCTTCAATATTGTTTGTTGATCTGTCTGTTTGTTTGTTTAATGTTGGAAGGGGGTTTTTTTGTTCCTGAAGGCTGGATGAAGAAAACAATCTTGTAATCACTCTTACCCTCACAAAAAAAAAAATTTTATATATCATATATTTATATATATATCTATTTTATATATATTTTATATATATTTATATATTATCTATATATTATTTCATCTTGTGAGACTTTGCCTTTGCGACCTTTTAAATCCACCATTCAGGCAGCCGTATTCCGGCTTCAGGGATGGTGTCTAACCACAACATCTTAGTGCATGTGACTTTTTTTTTTTAAAGGTTTTGTCATCAATTCCTTCCTGTACGAAATGACCTACACTACTGAAAAGCGAAATAGGTTTTTAATGTGTCTGCAAGATGTTCTGTGTGCGTTTGCACTCGACACCACGGTTGATAATGTCACCCAAAGGACTTTCGGGAGCAGTGGCGTAGGTTCTGATGTTAACAAAGGAGAAAATCCCCTGAAACAGGCGCCTCGGATATGGCTCGATTCCGGGCTGTCAGATCACGAGCTCAATGTTCTAACCACTAGGCTATCCCCCAACCCCCCTCCTCCCCCCCCCCCCCCCCCCCCCCACACACACACCCTTCCTTGGTGTTGTTTCTATATCTTTGGTTCGTCTTCTGATAAAAGATACAAAACAGCTGAGTGCTGCGTGTATAGGTGGCATGGTTTACCTTTGTTCTGTCAGTGGTCAGCATTGTGCTTCTTCCTTTTCCTTTTTTCTCTGTATCCAAGCTAGGTCACAATGCAAGTGTCCTGGTTTGAGGACCACTGTGCTACCACGGATCCATTGACCTTATTTCCCCTTGTGTGCATTGCTGGTCAGTCAGATGTCTGGTCAGTGTAATGACCTACTCTGGGCTGGTCAGTCAGATGTCTGATCAGTGTAATGACCTACTCTGGGCTGGTCAGTCAGATGTCTGGTCAGTGTAATGACCTACTCTGGGCTGGTCAGTCAGATGTCTGGTCAGTGTAATGACCTACTCTGGGCTGGTCAGTCAGATGGCTGGTCAGTGTAATGACCTACTCTGGGCTGGTCAGTCAGATGGCTGGTCAGTGTAATGACCTACTCTGGGCTGGTCACGCAAGCACGCTTGAACTTTCTTTTCCACCCGGCACGCTAACCGCTCTCTGAAGACGGAACAGTCCCCCCTCAGCTCCTCCCCACAGTCTGTCAGTTTACTTTAGCACGCTGCCATCCGCTCCGCAGGATTGTTCCTGTTTCCGTTTGTATTCAGGACAGATCAACCCCTTACATCATTTTAGTGCCGTGCCAAGTTTACACCTATCATCCACAACTTCAACGAGGTTTAAATCTTACAGTGTGCATCTCTACTAATGTAAACCGTTTTTGACAATAAATATATTGTCTGTATTCAAAAAAAAAAGGATAAGGAATTGAATCTAAGAAAGTAAAGTAGAATAATAGAAACTAACAACAAAAGTGCTAAAAACAACTAACAGTCTAGCATTACAATAAGATGAAATGCGTGTGTGTGTGTGTGTGTGTGTGTGTGTGTGTGTGTGTGTGTGTGTGTGTGTGTGTGTGTGTGTGTGTGTGTGTGTGTGTGTGTGTGTGTGTTGTGTGCATTTGAATTTGTTAACTCTGTTAATATTATTGGTTGTATGTATGGGTGTGTTGAATGCAAGCGCTTTGATTTCTTTTTGCAAGATATTGTGCTATACAAATTCCATTTATTATTATTATCATTAAATGAAATCAAAGATGATTAAACAGATAGATAGTCTGCATGCATTTCATACATTTCAGTTATTAAATATTGAAAGAGAGATTTTTTAAGAGAAATACAAAGAGGGGTAAAGAATGAAGTACAGATGAGGTGAAGTGTTTCTTGACATAAGCTGAGCAGAGGAGTGTCCAGATAAACCAAAAATGTGCACCACAGTATGATGTATGTGTGTGTGTTACAAATATAACAAGTGATATACAATGTAGTTTCCCCCCGAATTTTTCCCACGAAATAACAAGGCTTCAGACACGAAATGAGGCACTCAGAAAGCCAGACTTTCATCGTAATAGCCCTCGTTACACGGGGATCATATGTCAGGCCTCTTGTTGAGGTCAGCTGCTTCACATCAATGCATTCTGTCCCATGATAATAATAATAATAATAATAATAATAATAATAATAATAATAATAATGTATGGAATTTATATAGCGCTGAATCTTGTAAAGCAACAAATCAAAGCGCCTTTATAAAAAAATTTATGCGTGTGTATGCGGATTTTTACATTTTGTTATCTGTTCCCACCGGCACACAATGGCCTACTCTTTTGAACAGTGGAACAGGATTTAACGTGCGTGCAAGATGTTCTTCATGCGTTCGCACACGGGGCCTCGGTTTATAGTCTCATCCGAAGGACCATGATGAGTGTCAGCATGAACAATGCTTATGCATTCACCACACTGTTTCTACCTTTGAACAACAAGACAGGAATAAACCTACCCGCCTTACCGTTGGCAGCACTCATTATTGTCTGACTGGCTTGTTTATCTCAGAGGACAAGGCTTCAAGCTTGCCCATTCCTCCAGATAATGCTGCAGGAGGAAAGGAGGAAATGGGACCACGTAACTCCGCTGTTACACGTGCTGTTCTGGTTTTCCATAACACCCCCCCCCACACACACACACACACACACACACACACTGGCAGTTACTGGTACCGTTACATGACTGGCGGTAACCATGCTGCTACTGCTATTGCTGCTGCAGCTGTTGTTGCTGCTGCTGCTATTGCTGCAGCTGTTGTTGTTGCTGCTGCTGCTGCTGCTGCTGCCAAGACATTGAAAAACGGGCAACGCCGATAAAAGCAACCCTTTCTGTGTGCATTTATTTTGTTTCCATCATATCCACTGTACCCCTCTGCAGTCCTCAGCTCAGGGCACACGGAGAAGCAGGCACTGAAGTTCTCTGGGTGCAAATCACCAGTGTCCTGGCCACAGTCAGGGAAAGGGCCGCAGCACAGAGGGAGGAAGGAAGGAAGGGAGAAGGAGGGGAGAGTGAGTGGGGTGGAGTGGAGATGTGTGCAGGAGGCTGAGGGGGGATGAGGAGGGGGAGAGAAGTCATTAACCTGAACACAATGTCTACACAGAAAGCGAGGGTTCTCTATTTGTCTCCCTTGATTTCTGAAGCAGTTCGTGGATGTCTGCAATGTGGAAACCATGGAAACAAAGTGTGGAAAACCGGCGTGTGTGGAAGTTAACGCCCTTCTGATGCCTCTTGCACGCCTTTCTGCACAGGGCTTCCCTGAGCACTGGGGGGAGGGAGGGATGGAGGGGGAGGGGGGGAAGCGGAGGGGGAGGACGAAAATTGGAGTGCAGGGACAGAAATCCACGAAACTACCGTCTGTTTTGGGGAGGGAGGGAGGGAGGGGGGTATGGCAGCTGCTCTCCGATGACAGCTGGCTCAGACAAAAACCGACAGGGCGAGGCAGTCAGGCTGCTTACCGCCACTGAATTTTTAGATCAACAGCCTACCATCAACGTCCTACATTCCCTAGCAACGTCCTACATTCCCTAGCAACGTCCTACATTCCCTAGCAACGTCCTACATTCCCTAGCAACGTCCTACATTCCCTAGCAACGTCCTACATTCCCTATCAACATCCTACATTCCCTAGCAACGTCCTACATTCCCTAGCAACGTCCTACATTCCCCAGCAACGTCCTACATTCCCTATCAACGTCCTACATTCCCTATCAACGTCCTACATTCCCTATCAACGTCCTACATTCCCTAGCAACGTTCTACATTCCCTATCAATGTCCTACATTCCCCATCAACGTCCTACATTCCCTAGCAACGTCCTACATTCCCTAGCAACATTCCCTAGCAACATCCTACATTCCCCATCAACGTCTTACATTCCCTAGCAACATCCTACATTTCCTAGCAACATTCCCTAGCAACATCCTACATTCCCTAGCAACATCCTACATTCCCTAGCAACGTCCTACATTTCCTAGCCACATTCCCTAGCAACGTCCTACATTCCCTAGCAACGTCCTACATTCCCCATCAACGTCCTACATTCCCTAGCAACGTCCTACATACCGTATCAACATTCTTCGTCTCTTATCAACGGCCTACATTCCTTATCATGCTCTCATTTCCACATGCACAGAGTATTCACCAATGCATCGGTAATTGCCACAAACTTTTTCTGTGAAAGACCAGTCTCAGGTTCACAACTCATGCATACTTGAAGAAAGTCCCAGAATAAAACTTTTTCTTTACTCCCAGTCAGACACTGGGCCCTCTCATTTCTCTACCCACTGTTGGCCTCTTTCCAAACGTGGGACCATCAGAGCTGAAACACAAGCCCCCTGATGGCTACTGCCCATCATTTTCAACTTTGTTTTTGGGTTTTTTTCACCAACACTCTTTTATTTCCTTGAACCTCTGAAACCATCATTCAACACATTTCTCCTTTCTTGAATTCTTTCAAACAAAGCAAATAAGTTCTCTGAATAGTCCTCCAGAGGTATTAGATCGCCTTTCGACTTGTCTCAGAGCTTCGAACTGTCTTCTGGTGTGTGGCTTAAAGGGTACACAGTCATGAAACCATTGTCTGTATTGGGGGGAGGGTGAATGGGGTTGGGAGGGGGGAGTGGGGGGCGGAGGGGGGGGGGGTGAGAAATGGCCATTCATTAGTGTTGGCTGGGACAAAAGGAAAGAGCGATGAAGTCTCGGACTTTACTCGTTGTCTTTATAATGGACGGTCCATCAGGAGTTCAAGATGTGCACTGGGGCAGACACACTGGCCTGGCAATTGATTCTGGATTTGCCGTTTAGCGGTCTTGATGCCCAGGGGGGTGCTTTAACCTAGACTCGATAAGTATAACAATACAATGAATATATTAACACACATGTTTCAAGAAGAGACTGACCATCCTTCGATCCTGAATGTATCGCAGCTTTTGAATTTAGTGTTTTCTGTACTGTACTGTATTGTATTGTATTATTTGTACTGTGTTTTTTGTTTTGTGTTGTAAAGGTAAAGGTGTCCCATAACCTATGTGGTCATAGGGGAGTATTGTATTGAAGGCAGCGCCCAACTCCTCACCCACGCTGCTTTACCTTCCCTGACCCTAAAGAGGCAGGTACCCATTTACAGCTGGGTAAACTGGGGGACTGTACTGAAGCCAAGGCGCGCAAACGGTCACGCATCCAAGTGGTAACCACGCTCGATGCTGCTTAACCATAGGCTGGGGAAAAGCGAGTGCTCCGACCACTGAGCTATCCCGTCCCCTTATTCATTGTGTTGTACTGTTTTGTTTTGTGTTGTACTGTGTTGCATTAAAGTATTATATATTTATCTCTTTCAAGCGCTGCAGATTTCTCTGCGATAAAATTCAGGCATTACTCTCCAGGACAGCACATAGCCACAAAAGTAGCGCCATCCATTTCTTTTCTTCTTTCTTTTTTTTTCTTCAGTTCTTGTTGGCCCTGTATTTACTTCCCAAAGAGGGCAGGGTTTTTCCATGGAATCTTGCCAGGAGTGATTCCCTTGCTGCCGTGTTTTTTCTGAGGGTTTTTTTCTTATCTTTCTTTTTTTGTGTGCCTTAAGCGTATATTGCACACAGGACCTCGACTTATTGTCTAATCCAGGAGAGAGCGGGAGAGAGAGAGGTAGGGGTGGAGAAAAAAGAAGGGGGGGGGGACGAGGAGAGACAGACAGACAGACAGACACAGAGAGACAGAGACACAGACACAGAGAGAGTCACAGAGAGAGAGAGAGAGATGGGGATGGAGAGAAATAGAGGGGAAGAGAGGGGGAGAGAGAAGTGGGTCTCTGATGTTTATTTTCCCTTAATTACTTAAAGAGCTGCTTCCCATTCGTGACAGTTGTATACTGCATGCGCGCGCGCTTGCCACACACACACACACACACACACACACACACACACACAATACACACACACACACGAGTGCGCGCGAACACACACATACACGTGTACGCACACATGCACAACATACACTCACGCGCACGCACGTGTTGCTCACAACACACACACGCACGCACACACACACACAACACACACACAACAGAGAAAGAGAGAGAGAGAGAGGAGAGAGAGAGAGAGAGAGGAGGAGAGGAGAGAGAGAGAGAGAGAGAGAGAGAGAGAGAGAGAGAGAGAGGACAGGGAAGAGGAGGGATGGCTGATGTTGGGCAAAGGTCTCAGAGGTTGTCAGTGATGTGTTCCTTCTGTTCACAGTCTGGCTGTTTTTCTTCGTTTTCCCGCACCTCTTCATTCCTTGACTGATGCATAGAAAGATGAACAGCTGGATGGAAAGCAAAGCCAATACAATGCTTAGTCGGTGCACCATCCGGATTTTTTTTTATTTTAAAAAATTGACTTTGCCTTTCGGGCATCACCCTCAAGACTCAAGAAGAGTTGATTTTCTGAGTTACAGAGACGTTTTGAGTGCACACTCTGGGGGCAGTGCCCATACGATCAGTCGGCCTGGTGGACATCTGTTCTGGCCTGTGCAATGCTTTGGTCTTCATTCAGTGTAGGAGTATTTTCCATCCAAATAATTTATTCTTCTTCATCCTCAGCTCCCGTGCTCTAATTGTGCCCATTGTGTATAAATTGTGAGACGTGTTCCCACAACTTTGATTTTTATATGTGGTTTCCTCTGAACGAAAGTCCGTGTTGCGTGTGTGTTCGTTGATGTGTGATCCATTAATAAAACACTAAAACGGCCCATAAAATATGCAATATGAGTTTTTGATCTTTAGGGTATTATTTTATCATGCACAAGACACAAACATTTTCATTGAGGATGTATGCATGAGCAAAAAGTTTCTGCTGACTTTGTTGTGTGTGTCCGTTGATCTGTAATCCATAAACAAACTAAAATGGCCCATAAAATCTGCAACATGCGTGTTTGATCTTTTAAAGTACGCATGTACAAGACACAAAGGCTAATATCTTTGTTGAGGGTGAATACACAAGCATATAAGTTCTGCTGACTGTGCACCCCCCACCCCTGCCCCCCTCCCTCCCGTCTTTACTTTCTGGCGGAAGGAACGCCGGCGAAATCAAGCGACAGCTTCAGTAATCGATCCCAGTGTCAGCAGTTGAAATCAAAGATGAGCAGGGGAAATAAACACTCCCCTCCCCCTTCCGTTCGGGTTACTTCCCTTCCCACTCATCCACTCCCTCCCTCTTTTCTCTTCAAAATCTTTTCTCCATAAAAAAAAACCAACCCCTGGGAAAATAAAAGTGTTAGCTAACGGGAGTGCCTGTCTGTCTTTCCACCTGTCTGTTTGTGTGTTTGTTTTTTTGTTTTGTTTCTGTTTTATTTTGTTGTTTGTTTGATTGGAGTTGGGTTTTTTTTGTTTGTGTTGTTGTCTGCTCTTCACCAATTCAAAAGATGGCTGCCACGACACAAACACTCCTGGATCCAAACTCAGCCATCACAGAAGAAATAAGGAGCGCACTGTCACGCTTATCCCCCATCTCCATCCCTTTCTTGCCATCCCCTCCCCACCCCACCCTTTTGGAAATCTTCTCCCCTTCCCTCCTCGGTCCACTTTTCATCCTTCCCCCATCCAGCACCTTAAAGCCACATGCCCGCACCAGCAGACCCACGCACAGGAACGAGGGGGGAGGAGGAGGAGGAGGAGGAGACACGGAAAGACACGGGGAACAATGGCAGACTATGACACAGACAGACAGGAAGGATGGCGGTTATTCAGACAGACGTACAAACTGACAGACAGACTAATACAGACTCACATGACGGTAGGAAATAAACAAGGACTATTTTTAATCAAATACTTTTAATCATAATTATTGGTCTGGTGTTTTCAGTTATTCTTTTTTAAAATCAGTCATTTTATCAGGATTCACATTTTGCACCCATTATCGCATATCTTAGAGTTTATTATCTTGGGGTGAGTTACTACTTGTTGTTTTTGCTTTGTTGTAACTGAAATAAACTTGAACTTTTCCGGACTGAAAGCCGTGGGGTTAAAGTTTACGCCATGTGACACCCATTTTTTTTTCTGTAAATCATTTGCGCACCGAATTTATATTTGTGTTATCATCATGGCGACGAGTGATTTCATTTAATAGTTCGCAAAAGAATAAAATAATCTGTGAGAAACATTAATATAAACTAAAAATCAAATTGGACCTAGACCTGATCCCTGATAACTCCACAGTTCATTTTGCAGTTAAGGGGAAGCACATAACCTTGCTGAACTGTTTGCCTTCTGTTTTTAAGGAAAGAGAAAACAAATGATTCTGGGCATGAACTGTTTATGATTGATTTGCCCAACAGAAACAAATGTCAACTGTCAAGGGCTGCAGCAAAATCCACAAAGAGTTCCTGATGACAGATGACTGTTGACGTGTTCGTGCCCCTGTCCTCCACGACTGGCCAGGAAAGGGAGATGACTGATGCTTTTTGAAAAACTTTGTGTCAGATGCGTTAAATCATTCTAACCCCTGAGGACTCCGGTGTACCGGCATTGGTCAGTCAGGAGTTGCATTCAGCAGTTGGCTAAAGACTAGACTGTGACAGGGGATTGAAGAACTTCGTTGACAATGTTTCCACAGAACTTCAAAATGGGCCATGATACGACACTAGTCTGTTGTCTGAGGATCGTGCGAGTTGGCACATTTAGTGAATATTGGAAACTCACGCATCTTTAAGGCATCAGAAAGTCCAAAACGTTCTGACAAAGGACCATATGATTATATCCAAACTTAAATGACATCTCTTAAGAACCTTGGTAGTGGTCTGAAATGATGTCTTTCGGCTGAGCGATGAACCGGGTCCTGTGTGCAAACAGTCATTCCGTCACATAAAAGAACCCACGAACAGAAGGAAGTCCTTGTTAAAATTCTGTACAAAATGCCATGTCATAGGGTAATCATTAATTAAATGCGCTTGAAAAAGGAAAATTGTGTGTTACACAGTGGCGCTGCTCTTTGGAGACCCTCTGCTTTGGGAAGACAGTCTTTTCAGCAGAGAAACCATTCTGACTGAGGTGGCATTCACTTCCATAATCTTTACAATCATGCAATGCCAGAGATGGTGGTAAAGGTCATCCATTTCAATGACACATAATGATCAATCTTGGGCGCTGGTCCTCTCACGGTGGCAGTGCTGAGCTGCTCGAGACCCGCTGTCTTCCGTAGACATCTTTACTAGGCAGATTGCATGTCTGGAAAAGGTGGCATCCATCACACACGTCAGGCATAGTTGTGACCTGCACACACGCAGTATTTAACGTGACACAAGACATCATGCATGCTCTCATGCACAAGACGTTAGTCGTGATCTTGCACAGTGCACAAGACGTCATGCATGTTTTCACACAGTGCACAAGACGTTATGCATGTTTTCACACAATGTGCAAGACGTCGTGCATGTTTTCACACAATTTGCAAGACGTCGTGCATGTTTTCACACAGTGCACAAGACGTCATGCATATTTTCACACAGTGCACAAGACGTTACGCATGTTTTCACACAGTGCACAAGACGTTACGCATGTTTTCACACAGTACACAAGACGTCGTGCATGTTTTCACACAGTGCACAAGACGTTACGCATGTTTTCACACAGTGCACAAGACGTCATGCATGTTTTCACACAGTGCACAAGACGTCACGCATGTTTTCACACAGTATACAAGACGTCGTGCATGTTTTCACACAGTGCACAAGACGTCATGCATGTTTTCACACAGTGCACAAGACGTCGTGCATGTTTTCACACAGTGCACAAGACGTCGTGCATGTTTTCAGTGCACAACACAGTTAAATGCCAAGACGTCGTGCATGTTTTCACACAGTACACAAGACGTCATGCATGTTTTCACACAGTGCACAAGACGTCGTGCATGTTTTCACACAGTGCACAAGACGCCGTGCATGTTTTCACACAATATACAAGACGTCATGCATGTTTTCACACAGTGCACAAGACGTCATGCATGTTTTCACACAGTCCACAAGACGTCACGCATGTTTTCACACAGTGCACAAGACGTTACGCATGTTTTCACACAATGTACAAGACGTCGTGCATGTTTTCACACAGTGCACAAGACGTTACGCATGTTTTCACACAGTGCACAAGACGTCGTGCATGTTTTCACACAGTGCACAAGACGTCGTGCATGTTTTCACACAGTGCACAAGACATCGTGCATGCTTCCGTATATAGGACTTCGTTCGGACTAGACCTTATCTCAAGCAAACGAGGAAATCTCGCCAGAGAGTTCAGTGGATACTCGAACCTGTACCTTTCAATGACAAGGCTGAGGCTCTGACCACTGAACGGTGTGATCACCTGAGTCTCCTCTGTGAATGGTTCTGTGTCCTGCATAACCCCTGTGGGAGTTACATTGATACATATCCCATGTGTAGGAGTTGTATGTATGTTTGTCCGTCGTGTCCGACGATGACCTCCAAAACAGCAGAGGAGGCAGCTGCTGTTTTGGAAACTGGGCAGAAATTTGATTATAGTGGAGATGCCTTGCCCACAGTACATCCCCACTCTCTCGGCCAAGTGGGCACAAGGACAGTCAGCGTTGGAGATGTTCCCCAAAGGCCAAAAAGCCCTCAGGGTTGCAGCACATAAGGACTGTGCGAGTCAAGCCTCCTAGTCAGAGAGTCATAGTCGATCACTAAAGACTAAGCTGTAAAGTGGAATTCCATGAGTGGGAAAGCCACTGGTCATACAGCCTCTCACCTTGCTGTTGCCCCCAGCGTCAATGGTTTAATCAAGAACTGTGATAAAGCCCAGGCGTTGAGTAACATTGATGCATAACCCATGTGTGTTACATTGATGCATACCCATGTGTGTTACATTGATGCATACCCATGTGTGGAAGTTACATTGATGCATAACCCATGTGTGTGAGTTACATTGATGCATAACGTCAACAACAATGAACATATCAATCATAACAATCATTCCATTTATCAAGTCACAAACTGACTGGGGTCACGCTGACCTATCTACCCGGTCACGCTGACCTATCCACCCGGTCACGCTGACCTATCCACCCGGTCACGCTGACCTATCCACCCGGTCACGCTGACCTATCCACCCGGTCACGCTGACCTATCCACCCGGGTCACGCTGACCTATCTACCCGGTCACTCTGACCTTTCTACCCGGTCACGCTGACCTATCCACCCGGTCACGCTGACCTATCCACCCGGTCACGCTGACCTATCCACCCGGTCACGCTGACCTATCCACCCGGTCACGCTGGCCTGTCAACAGCTGTGACGTAACTTTCATCAGTTACTCTGTGCACACTCTCACAGAACAGGCAGAATCCAGGTTTGGCAGTCAGTCAGTCAGTCCGTCAGTCAGTCAGTCCGTCAGTCAGTCCGTCAGTCAGTCCGTCAGTCAGTCAGTCAGTCAGTCCGTCAGTCAGTCAGTCAGTCAGTCAGTCCAGTCAGTCAGTCAGTCAGTCAGTCCGTCAGTCAGTCAGTCA
The DNA here is from genome assembly GCA_028751875.1 of Rapana venosa. Lineage (NCBI taxonomy): Eukaryota > Metazoa > Mollusca > Gastropoda > Neogastropoda > Muricidae > Rapana > Rapana venosa. The sequence goes on along the minus strand of CM054136.1, from coordinate 89,947,022 downwards.
GTCAGTCATCGTCCGTCAGTCAGTCAGTCAGTCAATGTCCAGTCAGTCAGTCAGTCAGTCAGTCCGTCAGTCCCGTCAGTCAGTCAGTCCGTCAGTCAGTCCGTCAGTCAGTCCGTCAGTCAGTCAGTCAGTCAGTCCGTCAGTCAGTCAGTCAGTCGTCCAGTCCGTCAGTCAGTCAGTCAGTCAGTCCAGTCAGTCAGTCAGTCAGTCAGTCCGTCAGTCAGTCAGTCAGTCAGTCAGTCCGTCAGTCGTCGTCAGGCAGTCAGTCAGTCAGTCAGTCAGTCAGTCAGGCAGTCAGGCAGTCAGTCAGTCAGTCCGTCAGTCAGTCAGGCAGTCAGGCAGTCAGTCAGTCAGTCAGTCAGTCAGTCAGGCAGTCAGGCAGTCAGTCAGTCAGGCAGTCAGTCAGTCAGTCCAGGCAGTCAGTCAGTTAGGCAGTCAGTGCAGTCCCGTCGCAGTCAGGTCCAGTCAGTCAGTCAGGCAGTCAGGCAGTCAGTCTAGTCAGTCCAGTCAGTCAGTCAGGCAGTCAGGCAGTCAGTCAGTCAGTGCAGTCCGTCAGGCAGTCAGGCAGTCAGGCAGCAGGCAGTCAGGCAGTCAGTGCAAGTCAGTCAGGCAGTCAGGCAGGCAGTCAGGCAGTCAGCAGTCAGGCAGTCAGGCAGGCAGTCAGGTAGGCAGTCGCAGTCAGTCACAGGCAGTCAGGTACAGGCAGTCAGTCAGCAGGCAGGTCAGCAGGCAGTCAGTGGCAGGCATCGTCAGGCAGCAGTCAGGCTAGGCAGGCAGTCAGGCAGTCAGTCAGTCAGTCCGTCAGCATGGCAGGCAGTCAGGAGGCAGGCAGTCAGTCAGGCAGGCAGGCAGGCAGTCAGCTTAGCATGTCAGTCAGGGGCAGCGCAGCAGAGAGCGGCAGTCAGTAGGCAGTGGCAGCAGCAGGTAGGATCTCAGGCAGTCTGCAGCGCGGCTGGTAGAGGCAGTCAGTCAGGCGTCAGGCAGTTGCCAGTCAGCTAGTGTGATGTAGGGGTGTCTAAACTAGGCCAGGCGACCTCCCCCGTGAAAGTGCGGTCAGTCTCCAGCACGGGGACGGATTAGGGAGCTGCACAAGCGCTGGGGACGAAAGCCTCAGTGTCCAGTTCATGGACGGAATGTTGCGACAGTGATGATGTCAGTGGTGAGAGTAAGGGGCGTTGTCCTGAATTAAAGACAGCTGCCGAGTTACTCCCCTTCTCCCCTTGGTGATGGCTGTCTGAGTCATGGTCTTCTCCTGGTGGCGGTATTGTACTGCCCCAGCGATCAGTCTCTGATGTAGCTGGCCTACTCTGCTACCAAGGTGGATAAGTTTCCATGTGTGTGCAGTAGGTTCTGAGTGCCTCGCTTCACGGGACATGGGTTTATGGTCTCCTGTCATTTTCCTTTGGTTCCTCGGCTAGAGCTCCGAAGTTCACCAATGGCGAGGTTTGGTGTATGCAACCGTTTATTCCCACCATGAAGGTAGCCGCATTCCGATTTCGGGGATGTATGGTGGGTGTATTCGTGTTTCCGTGACCTGCCGAGCGCTGACATGAATTTAAAAGATAATAAAGTAAGGTCAAGGTGTTCCCATAACCTATGCGGTCTTTGAGGAGCAAGGTATCAGTGTAAGAATAGTGTCGTGAAAACCCCCAACAGCAGTCCTCACATGACACTGGTGATGACGTTGCTGTGGACGTGTGCAGACAGTGTCACCAACGTCACCAACAGCTACCCTCACATGACACTGACATGACACTGATGATGACGTTGCTGTTGACGTGTGCAGACAGTGTCACCAACGTCACCAACAGCTACCCTCACATAACATCCACATGACACTGGTGATGACGTTGCTGTTGACGTGTGCAGACTGTGTCACCAACATCACCAACAGCTACCCTCACATAACACTCACATGACACTGCTGATGACGTTGCTGTTGACGTGTGCAGACAGTGTCACCAACATCACCAACAGCTACCCTCACATGACACTCACATGACACTGATGATGACGTTGCTGTTGACGTGTGCAGACAGTGTCACCAACATCACCAACAGCTACCCTCACATAACATCCACATGACACTGGTGATGACGTTGCTGTTGATGTGTGCAGACTGTGTCACCAACATCACCAACAGCTACCCTCACATAACACTCACATGACACTCACATGACACTGGCGATGACGTTGCTTTGGACGTGTGCAGACATCACCAACAGCTACCCTCACATGACACTCACATGACACTGGCGATGACGTTGCTGTGGACGACGTGTGTGTGTGTGTGTGTGTGTGTGTGTGCAGCGGACAGTCACCATGGCGGCAGCGGATCTGGGGGACATGCTGAACTACTCGGGCATCCTGGCGGAGGCGGGCGACCTCCTCAACAAGTCCACGCCGCCCCGCAACTGCCAGACCTGGGCCCCCAGCCTGAGGACGCAGGGCACGGCCCTGGACACCGCCCTCCTCCTCTCCGCCTACTCCCTCCTCTCCGCCACCGCCGTCTTCGGCAACTGCCTGGTGTGCTATGTCATCCTGAAGAACCAGCGGCTGCACACGGCCACCAACTTCTTCATCACCAACCTGGCCCTGGCCGACCTGCTGGTCATCTGCCTCAACGTGCCCTTCAACATCCTCTACCACGTGCTCTACGACTGGCCCTTCGGGGAGGCGCTGTGCCACCTGATGAACTTCTCCCTCATGGTCTCCGTCTACGTCTCCACCTACACGCTCACCGCCATCGCTCTGGACCGGCACCGCGTGGTGCTCAGGCCGCTGTCCCCGAGGATGTCCAAGAGGCTTGCCGGGGTTCTGCTGGGGGTGATCTGGAGCCTGGCCCTGCTCCTCTCCCTGCCCTACGGCGTCTACACCACCGTGGAGCGCCGGCAGATCGTGCTGAGGCAGGACCGGCACGCCGTGCTCCACTGCGTGGTCCGCTGCCGCAACGACTACCCCTCGCCCAGCGCGGGGTTCGGGCAGTGGCTGACGGTGGCCACCACCCTGCTGCAGTACTGCCTGCCGCTCACGCTCATCGGCGTGGCCTACGGCAGGATCGTGCGCAGCCTGTGGTCACGCGGGCACGTGGGCGCCATGACGGCCCGGCAGCAGCAGTGGCAGGCGCGCGCCAAGCGCAAGTCCATCAAGCTGCTGGTGGCCGTGGTGGTGGTCTTCGCGCTCTGCTGGCTGCCCCTCAACCTCTACCACCTCCTCACCGACCTCCACCCCAACCCCGAGCTCTTCAAGTACAACAGCAAGGTGGGCTGCCACCCCTGGTGTGCTGTGTGTCCTGTGTGTGGGGTTGGGGTTTTGTGTTTTCGTTTTTTGGTTTTGGTTTTCCTTGCTGTTGTTGTTCTTGTTGTTCTTGTTCTGCTTCTTGTTCTGCTTCTTGTTCTGCTTCTTCTTCTGCTTTTTCTTCTACTTCTTCTTCATCGTCGTCGTCCTCTCCTCCTCCTCCCTGTTGTTGTTTTTGTTGTTGTTCTTGTTGCTGTTGTTGTTGTTCTTCTTCTTCTTCTTCGACTACTACTACTACTACTACTACTACTACTACTACTACTACTTCTACTACTTCTTCTTCTTCTTCTTCCTCTCCTCCTCCTTGTTCCTCTCCTCCTCCTTCTTCTTCTTCCTCTCCTCCTCCTTCTTCTTCTCCTCCTCCTCCTCCTTCTTCTTCTTTTCTTCTTCGTCTTTGAATTATTCTCCTCCTCCTCCTTTTTCTTCTTCCTCTTTCTTAACTCTGTTTTGCTTTGCTCTTTTGTGTGTGTGTGTGTGTGTGTGTGTGTGTGTGTGTGTGTGTGGTGTAGTGAAGTGTAGTGTAGCGTAAGAGATACGTGCAGATGCAAATGTGTCTATTTGTTTGTGTAGCGTCAACACACCCACACACCCACACCACCCTTTAAAAAAAGTAAACTAAAGATTTTTTTTTTAAAAACCTTTTCATTTCAAAATCTGAAGATTTTTTCCTCCCTCTTTCTTTTTTAAAGCTTTTTTCATGCAGGCTAGTATTCTGGAGCATAAAGCACTTGAATCTGTCGGCATAAATCCGGCTTCTCTCTGAAGATGTGCAGATAATTGGAATGCACAGTCGGGCAGGTTGTCTAGATGGCTCTCAACGGCCCAGGAAGGAAGGTGGCAGGATCGTTAAGACGTTCGCCTGCCAACAAGTCAACCGTGAGGTTGTGGGTTCGATTCCCAGCCTCGCCCTTTCTTCCCAGCTTGACAAAAAAATCGAACTGAATGTCAAAGTTCTTCGGATGAATGTGCGAACGCATGCAGAACATCTTGCGCACGCTTTAAATCTGTTCCTCTTTTCGAAAGAGTAGGCCATTGTGTGCCGGTGGGAACAGATGACAAAATTCACAAAACCGCATACACACGGGGACTGGATGTAAAAAAAAAAGCACATGAGTGCTTATTCCATTATCCTCGATATAAAATAATAAATTAATAAATCAATAAATAAAAAGAAAATAAAACACCTCCATCTTCCGCCCTCTGTCCAGCAGCCAAGCTAACAGGAATATCGTCACCAAAGTGTGGAGTGTTGTGGATTTTCTCTTCACTATAAACTTATTGACTTTTGTCTTTCTTTCTGTCATATTTTCGTATTATAATTCATTCTTTTTTTCTTCTTCTTGTTCTTCTCTCTCTCTCTCTCTCTCTCTTCTCTCTCTCTCTCTCTCTCTCTCTCTCTCTCTCTCTCTCTCTCTCTCTCTGCTTTATTTTTTTTCTTTCCTTTTCTGATATTTCGTTTATTTTGTTTTACTATTTCTGCCTGCCTGTCTGTCCTATTTCTTTCTCTCTTCCCCTCTTTTCTCCTTTCTTTTTTTTCTCTCTTGTATCTTTTTTCTTCTTTGCTTCTTTTCTTCCTCATTTCTTTCCTTTCCTTTTCCCTTTCTTTCTTGTATTCTTTCATTCTTCTTTTTTTTTTCTTTTTCCGATTCTTTCCTTTTGTTTCTTTCTTTTGTTTTTTCTGTCTTTCAGTTGATTTATTTCTTTTTCTGGTAATGCTTTTTTTTTCTTCTCTTTTCTTTCTCTTCTTTGTCTTGCTCCTCTCATTCCGTTTCTGACTTCTACTGTTGCTGGTTCTTCTACCATTTGCTTTGGCTTCTTCTTCTTCTTCTTCTTCTTTCTTCTTCTTCTTCTTCTTCTTCTTCTTCTTCTTCTTCTTCTTCTTCCTCTTCGCAATTCTTCTTCTTTGCAATTCTTCTTCTTCTTTTGTTTTTGTTTTACGGCTGTTTGGTGACCTACTTTCTGCCTTTTTTTTTCCTTTTCTTTGTGATAGGTTCGTTTTTGTCTTTGGAGTTTTTCTGAAGGGGAGGGGGGGGGGGGGGGGTATGGGTTTTTTTTCCTTTTCTTTGGCAATCTCCTGCCTTGGTTGTTGTTTTTCCCTGCATCAACTGGAGGTGTTTTTTGGTTAGGTTGGTTATTTTTGTTGTTTCTTATATACATGTTCGTTATGTGGTTGCCGTGTTTTGGCTGACTTCTTTCGTTATCAATGTTCTACGTCGTTTGCAAATTCATGGACAGATTTGGAACTTCGTTGATTTGGTTTTGTTGTTTTGGTTTTGTTGTTTTGGTTTTGTTGCTTTGGTTTTGTTGCTTTGGTTTTGTTTCTTTGGTTTTGTTGCTTTGGTTTTGTTTCTTTGGTTTTGTTGCTTTGGTTTTGTTTCTTTGGTTTTGTTGCTTTGGTTTTATTGTTTTGGTTTTGTTTCTTTGGTTTTGTTGCTTTGGTTTTGTTTCTTTGGTTTTGTTGCTTTGGTTTTATTGTTTTGGTTTTGTTTCTTTGGTTTTGTTGCTTTGGTTTTGTTGCTTTGGTTTTGTTTCTTTGGTTTTATTGTTTTGGTTTTGTTTCTTTGGTTTTGTTGCTTTGGTTTTGTTTCTTTGGTTTTGTTGCTTTGGTTTTGTTGCTTTGGTTTTGTTGCTTTGGTTTTGTTTCTTTGGTTTTGTTGCTTTGGTTTTGTTGTTTTGGTTTTGTTGCTTTGGTTTTGTTTTGTTGCTTTGGTTTTGTTTCTTTGGTTTTGTTTCTTTGGTTTTGTTGTTTTGGTTTTGTTGCTTTGGTTTTGTTTTGTTGCTTTGGTTTTGTTTTGTTGCTTTGGTTTTGTTGCTTTGGTTTTGTTTTGTTGCTTTGGTTTTGTTGTTTTGGTAATGTTGCTTTGGTTTTGTTTCTTTGGTTTTGTTTTGTTGCTTTGGTTTTGTTGTTTTGGTAATGTTGCTTTGGTTTTCTTGCTTTGGTGTTGTTGCTTTGGTGTTGTTGTTTGGTGTTGTTGCTTTGGTTTTGTTGCTTTGGTTTTGTTTCTTTGGTTTGGTTTTTTGCTGTTTGCTTTTTCATGGCCTCTGTGTGTGTGTGTGTGTGTGTGTGTGTGTGTGTGTGTGTGTGTGTGTGTGTGTGTGTGTGTGTGTGTGTGTGTGTGCGTGCGCGTGCGTGCGTGCTTGCGTGCGTGCGTGCGGGCATGCGTGTATGTGTGTGTGTGACGTTTGCTTTGTCATGGCTTGTGTGTGTGAGTGTGTGTGAATGTGTGTGTGTGAAACTGATGCATTTTGTTGGAATCCTTCTTCAGTTTCGATCAGGTAAAATTGGATGTGAAGTTGGTGTACAACTGAGGTTTGATTTGAGTTTGTTTGGGTGGGGTTTTTTGTTTGGTTTGGTTGGGGGGGTGTCTCTTTTCTTTCTTTAGACTTTTAATCACTTGTGCCAAAGTTTGGCTGCCTCTTTTTCTTGTGATTGTTTTGCTGAAATGTCAAAGTGCTTTCTACTTTGTTTTATGGGCTTCTGATCGTGCGCGTGGCTTTTAATCATTGATCTGATTTCAAAACAATCCATCAAATGTTTCTGATAACAAGAACTGTGTAAAAACGCGTGGTTAGAATAACTTTATCTAATACATAATTACCACCACAAAAAAACACCACAAGCCAATAACAGCACAGCAGGGGCAGAACAAACCACTGCTGATTTCAGTTCTCTCCCGTGTGATAAACCAGCACTACGTTATGATTTGATTTGCCATCAACAACAAGGAGACACCAAGCTCGCTGACAAAGACTTCTATCACAAAGCTTTCACACACTGCACCATCAAGGGAAACAGATAAACGATGATCAGAACGAACTGATGATTAATTGAACACACCGAACAGAAATTCAAAGGACAAGGGGAAAAGAAGGAAGAAGAAAGCACACACACACACACACACACACACACTATGTTGAAACGTCAGAGGGGAGAGAGAGGGTAGGTAGGCATGTGTGTGGCGTGTTTTACGTCACTTGCAAGTGTTGCCTCTCAATGCTGTTGTAAATTATACATTGTTTCAGATTGTAGCTTCTGTTTGATAAGCGCCAGGGGGGTGGGGGGAGAAACACAAGCCTACATCAAGAAGAATGGTTAAACAGGGACAGAGCTGAACAGAAGGGCTTGATGCTTGCCTCTTTCCCATGATCGTTTATTGAATTATTAATTACCAGCAATTACATCACTGACATACTTTTTGACACGCACTGTCAAATGCTGAACACGTGGATCGTATCTACAAAGCTAACAACAGTTGTCTTTTCTTTTTTATCTTATCACTTTCATCTAGACATGGAGTTTCCTGGTGAACTAACCAAAAGCTTGAATGGTTTCAAAACTGCGATTATTTTCAAACTATCCTACAAGAAAAATGTGGCCAAATTAACAGCCATTTTTGGCAACCATGTTTTTCGATGTAGTGTGGTCTGTATAGTGTTCTTTTTTTTTCTTTTTTTTCGGGGGGGGGGGGAGGGGGGGTCCTCGTCTAGAGCTCCCAGGTTCCCCAGTGGTGAGATTTGGCGTACGCGACCGTGTAATTTTCATTCAAGGGCTTTCTTTATGGATTGGGGACGGGATAGCTCAGTGGTCAGAGCACTCACTTTCCCCCAGCTAAGGTTAAGCAGCATCCAGCGTGGTTACCAAGTGGGTGGATTGGTGACTGTTTGCGAGCCTTGGCTTCAGTACAGTCTCCCCACTTCACCCAGCTGTAAATGGGTACCTGCCCTCTTTAGGGTCGGGGAAGATAAAGCAGCGAGGGAGAGGAGATGGGCGCCGCCCTCAATATGCTGGCCCTGGAGAAGTGAGGTCTCTGACGCCTCGCTCCCATACGATCTTATAGGTTATGGGACACCTTTACCTTTCTAGAATACTATTTGTGGACCCTTCCTTTCTGTCTGTCTTTCTGTCTGTCTGTCTGTCTGTGTGTCTGGGCTGCCAGGCTTTCTTCGCCTGTCACTGGGTGGCCATCAGCAGCACCTGCTACAACCCCTTCGTGTACTGCTGGCTGAACGAACACTTCCGGGAGGAGGTCAAAAGTCGCTTCCGCTGGTGCAGGTGCCGGGGCAAGAGGAGACCACTCACAGGGAACACCCCTTCAACGGAAATCCAGCAGCATGTTGGTCACGCCTGCAGGTGATTCTTTGACACAGAGAGAGAGAGGCGGTGGGTTGGGGGGGGGGGGGGGGGGGGGGGGGGGGGGGGAACACAGAGAGAGAGATGGGGGGTGGGCACAGTCCATCACAAACAGCTACCCAATCTAGTACAGCACACACTGGTTTTATTTTTTGATAACCAAGCTTATTTGTTACTTTCAGATATAAAGATAACCATCATCATCATCATCATCATCATCATCATCACCCATCATCATCATCACCCACCACCATCACCATCGCCATCACCACTATCATCAACAACAACAACAAAAACAACAACAACACTCATATCACACCACCACCACCATCATCATCATCGTCATCACCGCCGCCACCATCGTCATCACCATCATCATAATCATCGTCGTCATCATCATCATAATCATCATCATCACCACCACCACCATCATCATCATCATCACCACCACCATCATCATCACCACCACCAACACCATCATCAACATCATCATCATCACCACCATCATCATCATCACTGCCATCATCATCACCACCACCATCATCATCATCATTCCTCGTACTCATCTCTGTGACCTCTGCCCAGGACCAGTCTGGCTCATGGCAACGGGGTCAAGCGCGTGGAGCTGACCTTGCTCTCTGACCCCGATGACCTTCACCTCTCTGGGCTGAGGGCGGTGGACCTGCTGTCAGAGGGAGAGGAGGGGGTGAAGGAGGAGGAGGAGGAGGCAGACCTCCTGGCCTTGCACAGGAACGGCCGCGTGGAGTTCCACGTCACCCGCATCCACAAGTGCGTCAGCAACTGAATCACCGGTGCGTCATCAACAACTGAATCACTGGTGCGTCATCAACAACTGAATCACTGGTGCGTCATCAACAACTGAATCACTGGTGCGTCATCAACAACTGAATCACTGGTGCGTCATCAACAACTGAATCACTGGTGTCTCATCAACGACTGAATCACTGGTGCGTCATCAGCGACTGAATCCGTGAGAGACTGACAGCAGAGCGTTAGGTATGGATTCGAAAAGGCTGACACAATTGCATCAACAATTGAATCTTTGAGATATTGACAACACAGCGTCAGGAATAGAATTGACAAGGCTGACACAGGTGCATCAACAATTGAATCTTTGAGATATTGACAACACAGCGTCAGGAATAGAATCAAAGAGGCTGACACCAGTGCATCAACAATTGCATCTGTCAGATTGACAACAGAGAGTCAGCAATGGAATCGACAAGGCTGACACAAGCGCATCAAGAATTCAATCAACGGAGTCAAGATAAGATCAAAGATGTATCAGCAGCTTCCCTGATCCTGTAGCATGTATGTGAAGCCCGTCAACCATTTGCTCATCAGCCTTTGAAATAAGTCATGTGTGTCAAATAAATGATGTCTTTGAAACCATGTTTGTAAAACAGACTGAGAATGGATGGAGCAGTTCTTCGGCACAAGTGCACAGTGTGTTATCAGAGGACGTCCACATCCTTTGCCGAGTGTTTGTCTCGTGCATAAAGTGAGTTCATCGCTTGGCTCACCAACACTGTCACAAACTGACTCACTGATGCTGTCACAAACTGACTGATGCTGTCACAAACTGACTATGCTGTCACAAACTGACTGATGCTGTCACAGACTGACGCTGTCACAAACTGACTGATGCTGTCACAAACTGACTCACTGATGCTGTCACAAACTGACTCACTGATGCTGTCACAAACTGACTGATGCTGTCACAAACTGACTCACTGATGCTGTCACAAACTGACTGATGCTGTCACAAACTGACTGATGCTGTCACAGACTGATGCTGTCACAAACTGACTGATGCTGTCACAAACTGACTCACTGATGCTGTCACAAAGTGACTCACTAATGTTGTCACAAACTGACTCACTGATTCTGTCACAAACTGACTGATGCTGTCACAAACTGACTGATGCTGTCACAAACTGACTGATGCTGTCACAAACTAACTGACGCTGTCACAAACTGACTGATGCTGTCACAAACTGACTCACTGATGCTGTCACAAACTGACTCACTGATGCTGTCACAAACTGACTCACTGATGCTTTCACAAACTGACTCACCGATGCTGTCACAAACTGATTGATGCTGTCACAAGCTGACTCACTGATGCTGTCACAAGCTGACTCACTGATGCTGTCACAAACTGACTCAAAGACGCTGTCACAAACTGACTGACACTGTCACAAACTGACTGATGCTGTCACAAACTGACTGATGCTGTCACAAACTGACTGATGCTGTCACAAACTGACTCACTGATGCTGTCATTAACTGACTGATGCTGACACAAACTGACTCACTGACGCTGTCATTAACTGACTGATGCTGTCACAAACTGACTCACTGATGCTGTCACAAACTGACTGATGCTGTCACAAACTGACTGATGCTGTCACAAACTGACTGATTCTGTCACAAACTGACTGACTGATGCTGTCACAAACTGACTGACGCTGTCACAAACTGATTGATGCTGTCACAAACTGACTGACGCTGTCACAAACTGACTCACTAATATTGTCACAAACTGACTCACTGATTCTGTCACAAACTGACTGATGCTGTCATAAACTGACTGACGCTGTCACAAAGTGACTGATGCTGTCACAAACTGACTGATGCTGTCACAAACTGACTCACTAATGTTGTCACAAACTGACTCACTGATGTTGTCACAAACTGACTCACTGATGTCACAAACTGACTCACTGATGCTGTCACAAACTGACTCACTGACTGTTGTCACAAAGTGATTCACCGATGCTGTCACAAGACTAATCTGTCCCAAACTGACTCACAGATGCTGTCCCAAACTGACTCACCAACATTGTCACAAACTGACTTAAGGATGCTTCAAAACGTGGAAGCAGCACTCGTGGTGTGGGGATGCCCTGGGAAGTGAGTGAGCTGTGTGGAGCCTCCTGCCCTGTACAGGCTGTGTCTTCAACACTGACCTCCACTGCCAGAGACAGCAGTCAGCCACATACCTCAGTGTGTCAGCATGCCAGCGAAGTCCATCAGCAATCCATGCCTCGTATTGCAGATGAAACAAAGACTGTGCCAACGGTTGTTGTTGTTGTTGCTGCTGCTGTTGTGGGAAATGGCAGAGACGGTGGTCATCGAACTGATCGCTGATTGATGACTGAGGAAAGAGAGGCATGCTCCTGTTTCTGTTCAGTCTCTGTGGTTTCTCCAGCTGTTTGCAGTCATGGCTAGAACCAACACACAGACATGAAAGATTTGTAGAGGCTTGGGGGGAGTAGAGCTGGTTGGACACAATGCGTGAACTGTTAGTTAGCCATGATGTTGAACTCAAGACTGATGAGTTGCAGGGGTCTGCAGACCCAAGCATCGCTAGGACCCGATGAGTGAAGGACTAGCAGGAACGTTGGACACACGACTGACACAGGAACATGCGCAGAGGGATGCTGAAGTGCTGCTTAAATACACAGAGTAAATGATTAGCAATAAGGGTTCCAAATTCATTTTGGGGGAAGAAGTGTTGTCTGAGTCAGTCTCAGACCATCAGAATTCAACGTGAAGACTCTGGAACAACGTGTTACTCACCTCCCTCTCTATGGGTGTTGTTCTTCTTCTTCGTCCAACGCTCAGACAGCAACTATTGTTATCTCTCATATGAGGGAAAGGCGTTGCGCTGCCCTTAAAGCGCCTGACCAGTCAGGCCTAGCACCTCCCACTCCTCTGTATGGGTGTCATCTAGTGGAGGTGTTCTGTTTGGTAGGGAAAGCGGCAATATGGGAAGTGGGGGGGGGGGGGGGGGTTGCTACCATTTCTGTTATGTGTATGCGTGGTTTTTCAGTAAGTATGTTTTTGTGTGGGTTGTTTTGTGCTTTCATTCATCATTATTTTTACTGTAACATGAACTTTTCTCGCAGACAATATGATCAAGCATACGTAAACCCCTGTCCTAACTGTCCGGAAACAAAAAATAAATTGTGATGAAGAAATAGCAGTCTTCAGTTGTGGCGTCATGTGTATAATTATAGCAAGGACAGCAG